>JAQZBX010065603.1:5223-16374 GCA_029593785.1 Cabassous unicinctus | reverse complement strand
AGGAGATGTGGCTCAAGCAGTTGAGCGCCTGCTTCCCACATGGGAGGTCCCAGGTTCAGTTCCTGGTACCTCCTAAAAACAAAAAGCAAACAAGCAAACAAACTAAAACACCAACTCATGTGGCTCAGTGGTTGAGCACCAGCTTCCCATTTACAAGGTCTCGGATTTAATCCCCAGCCCCCGTAACTCAAAAAAAAAATAAAAAAAAAATGATGATCTATTCTTTAACAATTAAATACAACTCCTGTAAAACCATTTTGGCCTGGCATCTTTTTAGTGGTAGAACCCATCCTTTCCAATTCTAGAGTCAACTTTGGAAATTTATATTTTGCTAGGAAACCAAACATTTCCTTTAGGTTTTCAAATCTGTTGGACTAAAAGTTGTACCTAACATTTTCTTATAATTCTTCTGTTTTATTCCATACCTGTGGTTATTTCTCCTTTCCCATTCTGAAAATATAGTATATCTCTTTTTCCTTAGTTAGGCTGGCCTATAGGTCTTCCTCTTTATTCTAAATTTAAAGACCCAGTTACTAGTTTTATTCTTAGTTTGTTGTCATAGGGATTCCTTTTCCAATTTCACTAGTTTCAGCTTATATTCCTATTCATTCCCTTCGCTCTTTTTCTTTAAACTTGCATCTCACAGCTCTCTGTAAGAGAAAAGTCCATTCCGTGATCCATAGATACTCTCCTCACGCAATCCCAGCAGCCCCTAGTTTTGTTCCTTTCTCTAGATTAGAATAATCTCAGCACCTCCACCCTGACCTTAGGTCTGTTTCTCCCATAGCCTAGGAAAGTTCTGTAAGGACAAAGAACTTGCCTCCCAGACATCCTCACTACCCACCACCCCCGGCATGGCTGCAACCCTCAGGCCAAGGTAAAGCAGAGGCTGCAGGGACTCACCGGGTAGACAAGGAGGTAGGATCCAGGGTCCAGATGAGAATGCAGCTCTGGCAGGCCACAGCCAAGACAGAGGCACTGAGGGGCTTCCAGGCCAGAGCTGCCACATTTCGCTGCAGCCGGTGCTTCAGGGAGGGAACTATGTTGCTAGGGTGAAAGGGTAAGGGACTGAGCCAAAGTAGGGACACCAAGGCTCAGGGGACCTAAATACAGGTCAGAGAAAGCCACAGAAAGGAAGCTAATCCACCCAAGGCCCAGGCGTCTAGTGGGAGAGGACAGGGTTGGAAAGAGGCCACACCCAGTTCTGGAGCCTCCCTAATCCCAGTTCTGGAAGGAGCCCTGTGTACCAAGGTCAGGAAGTGCACAATTCCCCTGGGGCTGAGGCTGAAGAGGAATGGGGGAGACTGATATATGGGGACTGAAGAGTCAGAGTCTGCCCAGTGCTCCCCCACACACCTGTTGGCATTATACACGCGGATAGAATCATCCAGCAGGGCCACCGCAAACTTGTTGGTATGAGGGTGCCATGCAAAGACCCTCAGGCAGCAGCTGGACCTGGAACAGGGATAAGCATGAAAAGTCTAAACCTGCACCTACCCCTATCCCAGAAGCTCAGATTCCCTCTCACTTAAGGAGGTGGTTGTTTGTTTTTCTTTTATGGAAGAGTTAGAATGTGGTGAATAGTCAGGAAAGGGGTGGGGAAGTCTCTGCCTTGACTTCCTTCTCCCCAAAAGAAGTTCCAAGGTTTGCAACATTTTTCCCACAAAAGCCCTATAGCTTTGTGCACTCACCAATTTGTGACTTGGGCAAATTCAGCAATCAGATCTTCACTCCTGAGCTGTAAGGACAAAGTGGATAGAGGACACACAAACAGGGGACTTATCCCTTCGATGCTCTCACAAGGGCGCTGGACCACTCCCACCCTCCCTGACCTTAAGGGATGGGAAATAGACAGGGGGCGAGGGACAGGGGAGGAAGCCAAACTTACAGACAGGTGGGGGAACAGGGACCCATGGAGGGAGGAGGCCCATCGACAGAGTGCCAGGGCCCAGCTGGACGTGGTCTTCACCCACTCAAACACTGTGGGGTTGAGGAAGCACCTGTGATTAAACCATTCGCAGGGCCCTTCCTGGGCTCTCTCTTAGACCAGAGACAAGCAGGGACAAGCCACTCTGCAAGTCCTTCTGCCCATGAAGTCTTCTGGACACCTCCCTCTGGACACCCACTCGGGGGGATGTGGGTAGATAGAGGGGAGAAGAAAAGATGATACCAGTGTATCTTGGCCAGGAAAAACAGAGCTAAAGGGAAAGGGGCTGGGCCAAGAGGTGATGGGGTGAGGGAGAGTTCAAGGAGAATATGGAGGGGAGATACCAAGCAGAACACTAGAGATGGCTACAGGAAAAAGACTTACCCTCTTCCTCTGAGTTTGCAATTTCATTCAGCACCCCAAAAAGGCCCACGTCACGCCTGATGAGGAAAGACAGCTCTGAGTCAGATTGTTCTGACCTCCTTAGTGCCCCTTCAAGTTTCATTCATTCACTCAATAAATACATATTAAAAGCAAGGGAACTCACATTTAATGATATATTATCCTTTCATTTAATTATCACACTAATCTTCTGAATGGCATTATACCCAATTTACAGATGAGGCAACAAAGGCTCAGAGGCCTTGCAGGGCTTTGTGAGCAGGTCAAGAACTCAGGACTTGCCCTAAGACAGTGAATGGAAAGCTATGGAAGGGCTTTAAGCATTGGAATAAATTGAACACCCTGGCATTTTATAAAGATCAGTCCAGCTGCAGATTAGAGGGGTACAAGAATGGAGAGACTACTTCAGGAATCTAAAATAAAAGGTAAAAGTGGCCTGAACCAGTGGGGATGGAAAAAAAGTAGATTTAGGAAGCTGAATGAGCAGGCTCTGAGGACTAAGTTGACAAGGTTAGTGAGAAGAGCACAATACCAGGGCCACACCTAGGTGATACTCCCAGCAGCTAACACTGCTGGTACACTTACAGGCTAGGTGCTTCACTTTTTTTTTTTTTTTTTTTTAGTATCATTTGCATTTTTAGGTGAGAGAAAAGGGTCACGATGAGATTAATTAATGTGACCAAGGTGACCCAGCCAGGAAGTAGCATAACCAGGATTCAACCCCAGTCTCTCTGCCTCAGAACTTATACTCAAACCACCTGTTCCTGAATAAGTGGTGAGTTCACACCTTGAGATGAAAAACCCAGGGAAGCAGCAGGTTTGGGGCAAGAAACAAAGAGATCAGTTTTGAACATACTGAGTGTATCAAGCCTGCGCAATATCCAGTCGAGAATGTTTGGCAAACAAGGGAACACCCAGGTCTAGCACACTGATCTGAAGTCCAGGGAGAAAAGGCAGTACTAATGGAGGGGGCTAGGACAGAGCCCCAGGAACATCAACATTTAAGAGACATCAGGAAGAGGAGCCACAGAAAAGGCTAAGCAGCAGCAACCAGAGGTAAGATCGAATGGATTTTTTAAACCCAGAACTGATATTTAACTTCACTCATGCAAAGAGACATACAAATTAAACTGTATTGCAATACCAAATATCAATGTTTGATATCAAACGTGTGGTGGGACTGCAAATACACACAATTTCAGTGGAGGACTATTTGGTAACCACCTCACAAAATTACAAAAGAACATCCCCTTTGAACCCAGCAACCTCATTTCTAGGAATTTGTCCTACAGATGCTAATGATAATAACAGCTAACATTTAAAGGGATTAATATATGCCAGACACAGTTTTCTAAGTGTTTTACATCTTTTAATTCATTTCATCCTCACTACATTTTTTTTTTTTTTTTTTTTTTTTTTTTGAGGTACCAGGGCTGGGGACTGAACCTGGGACTCTGTATGTGGGAAGCCAGTGCTCAACCACTGAGCCACATCGGCTCCCCAACTACGACATTTTAAGATAGGTTTCATTTTTCAGATGAGGAACCAGAGGGACACATTAAGTAATTTACCCAAGGTCACATAACTAGAAAGTGGCACAGCCAGGAAATGAACATATACACTCCCACATGTGTGAAATGAATGACCCAAGTATGAGATTGTTCAATGCAACTTCATACTAACCTTGCTGAGCTTCAGGTAAAGGCTCAAAGTGTTAAGGACATGAGGTGGGGCCAGAGAGTAGGTTGATATGATCAAACCAGAAAGCAAGGATGGTAGGTCAATAGAGATGAAACGGAACTACTGTTGCACAGCCTTGAGTTCCAGAATAAGGAGTGATAATTTGATATGATGAATGAAATATGGCTCTGGGCAAGAGAGAGCTTGAATGAAACAGGCTTTTGGAGAGCAGCAAAAGGCAGAGGGGTGGTGGCCTCATTTTCCCCAGGATCTACAGACCCTGGCCCAGGAGACCCTTTGCCACACCTCACCAAATATTGATGCATCTCTTCCAGACTCGCTCCCGGTGTTGGATGAAGGCGGTTCTTGTACCATGGTCCAGCCTCCCAGGGGTTTTCAGGGGATCCTTGGTCAGATGTAGGACAGGAAGATTGATCCACTGAGGGATGTAACAATGAGTCAGTCTCTTCCCCAGATTCCTGCTGAACTCCTTACCATCTCTAACCCATGGCTGGGTTAAGTGTAAAAGGCTCAAGGGACCTGTTTTCCATTGCCACAAAGTTAACAATTGTGGGAATGGGAAACAGATCTTAGCGCTCTCACCTGTAAAACTGGAATGTTTCATAGGGTTGCTCTCTTAATCAATCACATAACATTTGTGGAAAACACCTCAGAACATCTTTCTTAAATAGCAAATGCTCAATACCGGTTTCCCTTCTCTTTCCTTCCCAGGAACAACAGGGAGATTGTGCCTTCCTAGTTCTCCCAAACTTCTCAACACTCTCCCTGATCTCACCTCCCACTCTCAGTTGAGTCCCTCCTACTGTTCTGTACCTCCCTTTTTCCCGTCCGCCGCCCGCCATTCGCCTCCATTCTCTCCAACCCCTCTAGGTCTGTCTCACAGCGCCTCAGTATTCCTCATCCTCCAATCCTGCCCCTAAAGTACATTCCAGTCCCTTCCATTCTTCTCCCGCCATGGCCAGGATGTTTCCAGTCAGCCAGTCTTCCCAGCCTCGGCCCCGCCCCGGCTGCCTCCGAGCCCCCTGACTCCGCCCTGATGCTTGTAGGTCCTCTCCCTCCTCGGCTTGGCCACCTGGCCCCGGAAGTCGGGAGGCGGGCTCTCATAGCTGTTGCCTGTCACCAGCTCGTTATTGTGCTCGTATAGAGTGACTTGACCCCTGGGCGGAGGCGGAGGGAACAATCCTAGGGTGCACATCTTGCCGGTCTCGGGAAAGTCTGGAGTTCGCAAACTCGCGGCAGGCGCCCGCGCTGATCCCGCTCCTCTGACTCTTAGTTCCCGGGCTAGATTCGGATGTGGACGGGTAGCCGCATGGGACAAACGGAGTTGCAACGCTTAACGGAAGAGAAGGGAAGAGTAACAGGAAGGAAGCGTGCGCGGCCTCTGGGCGCACTTCCGGAGTTTCCTCGCGCTCCTCCTTGCGGCTGGAGGAGGAACGGCGCCGGCACGTCCTCAGGGCCACCCCCTGGTTAAGGGCGGGAGCGGTTTTTTTCCTGTGAGACTGCTGTTTTTCCCAGCTCCGAATTCCCCAACCGTCTCCAACTCACCTCTCAGCGGTCGGGAAGTCCAAAATAAGCCACATTCAGGGAAAGACCTAATTAAATCCTCCCAGACCTGTGGATCGCTCAGAAAAATACAGGCTGTGTCGCAGGAGCTGGCTAGAACCCGAGGGAAAAGCCTCATGCAGGAAGCAAGTCAGAAAGGAGACCTTGGGAGAGGCTCACAGGAACCCAGGGTCCACAGGCATCCTGGAAGGGATAGCAAGAACAGTTGGAACCCAGTAACAATTACTGAGCGCGTATTATGATAAGCGCTTATATAATTATTACAACCCCATGAGGTGCAGTCGGTACTGTCATTATCATATCACCGTAAGGAAAGTGAGGCACAGAGATTGGACCTAGAAATACCAAAACTAGGCTTTTTGACTTCAGAATAAATGTAAAATGAGTTTTATTCTATTTAACTCCAAAGGATGAAATTAGAACTAGAGTCTAAAGCAGAATAGGTGATCCTCTTACAGCTGTGTGCCTTTGGAAAAGCCATTGATTCTCTGAGCTTCAGTTTCCTCATTTGTAAAGTGTCCTAATTATTTCACATGGTTGTTTCCCATACAAAGTAGTGGACGTGAAGCCATTTAATAAATTAAAAGCGCTTAAACAGATGTCAGATTATTAGGGTTAGCCATAATTGCTGCCAACAAGGTTCATTCATTTAACAATTGTTAATGAGGAATCCGAATGGCCATGCTCTGGAGACACAGACATATACAGGACACAGTCCTCATTCCCAAGAGCAGCCAGTCTAAGAGAAACTAAAGGGCATTCCAATTCTAGCATTCTTGGATTCCATATCTGCACCCCCCCCCCCCTTTCTGCCTGAAAAGTTTCTCCCAAGAAAGTCACTCCTAGGTCAGAAAACAAAGGGCTCCAGGCAGCCCCTCTGAAAATGCACTTCACCTGAGAGAAAGCCCAGGGGTGGGGATGGGGGGTCTTCTCTAATCTAGTATTTAAATATTAATGAATTTGTGAATCACAGGGGAATCTTGTTACAATGAAGATTCTGAGGTAAAGCTCAGAGCCTATAGTTTCAAAAAGCCCCCAGGTGATACAGAGCACGTGTTAAGTAGCTCTAACTCTTTTCCATTTGCCCAGTTTAATTTTCAGATTAGTTCACTGACACCTGGAAAGTCACAGAAAGTTTAAAGAGCCTAACATTTAAGCTGGGGGTAATTTGGGGAACCTGGACCCCAGGAGTGCTCTAATTGAGAAGAGGGTAGGCTTGAAGGAAAAAAGGGAGTTAGTGACTCTGACAGATTAGTGGAAGGTAATGAGGACCCACCAAACAAGTTAAGTTTTTGTACATCAACCATGACACCATCCAACCCAGATACCCTGAGAAATTAATCACTCCCACCTACAACTCTCACCACCCTAACGGGTAATCATTATCTTAGGTTCCTGCCTGTCACCCTACTGTGTGAGCTGAAGAGGAAGACCGGTACTATGAGCGTTACCTATCTTCCCCTCACCTTACCGCCTATTTATCATTTGTTGAATGGTTTTCACAACTTGGCGGGTTCTAGAGAGGCCGAAGTCCAGGCCTAGCGCACTCCCCGCTAACTTCACTAGGGGGCGCGGTGGCCCTGGAGATACCTCCCGTGTGACCCAGCGACCCCAGGGCTCAGAGCGCTTAGCAGGCGGTCTCCACCGCCCCTCCCTAGGACCTGGGCGGGAAATCGAGGCAGACCGTGGGCCACTGCCTGAGACGTCTAGAAAGAAGCCCCCTCCTTTGGGAGGTTAGACGCATCGCAGGAGCCTGGGTGCCTGGAACCCGGCCGCCATCCCTTACCAGGCCCGCCGGAGCGCGGCGCCCCGGCCCGGGGTCGGTAACCAAGCGCACATGGCCCGCCTGGCCCTGTTTGTCCTGGCAGCGAGCCGCCGCTATTTGAGGCGGTTTTTATCTCCCAGAAACCAGCAAAACCCCAAGGAGTCTAGGGAAGATGAAAGGGGCCGAGGGGCCGGGGAGGGGAGGACCGCCAGGCTGCGGCGGGCGGGAGCTGGCACCGGACAGGCGGGGATCGGGAGGCGAGAGGGCCAGGCCCTGGCGGGGCGGTGTGTGTGGGGGTGCCCCAAGGAGCCTGCCTAGCGGGGTGGGGGTGGGAGCTCGGGGACCCACTTCGGGCGGCCTCTTCTCCCAGACCGGCTCCAAGGCGTACCCCCCGCCTTATCCGCATCCGCCCACGGTCTCTCGCCTCCCCCAGTCTCTCTTCCGCCACAGCCCCCAGCCCACCAAACAAATCCTCGGAACTCCGATTTCTTCAAAGCGCCTTTGAAGCAGCGCGCCCCGCCTGAGGGCAGGGGAGTTCGCACCTGGGCGGGGGCGGGGAGGGGGCTAGTAACTGGAGGTCTCCCTGCTCGCCAACTCGGACTCTCCCACTCCTTCCACCCGTTCCAGCGCCACTAGCGCAACCCCGGACCCGGCGAGGTGCACCGTCCCACCAGGGGCGCCGCCCGGAGTGGAGCCCAGGCCGAGGGGAGCGGCCTGTGAGCCCCCTCAGCCCAGCGGGGAGCCCTAGGGGGCGGGGGCCGCACAAAGCCCTATTGTGGCTTGGGGATGGCCGCCCACAGAGTGGCTTTTGTTCTTCCGCTAACTCCGTGGCGGGCACGACTGATTGCAGGCCCGAGATCGGGGGTTGGGTGACGTGCCAGGCCGAGTCCGCCGGCCGGGAGCCGCACCGTGGCCCTGCTGGGGCCACGCAGTAAGCCGCGGTGCCCGCTCTCGGGTTGGGTCACTGCCCTGGCCAAGGGTCCGTTAGTGCAGAGTCCGAGAAAGGACAGGGGCAGGAACCACACTGTCTCCACCTTCTCAAGTCTGCAGAGAGCACTGGGAGGTCAAAAAATGAACTCAGAGGGAGGTCTGGCTCACCAAATTTTTTTTTAACCAGGGGCATAATGTGCAAACGTGCACAATAGAATGCCACGGGGAGTCCCCAACTTGCTAAGGAAAAACCGCCTGACCCAACCTTTGTCCTTCCTCTTCCCCCTTTTCTCATCAGGACAATATTTCAAACCGAACTTTTATTTATTAAATAATAATTAAAAAAAAGACTCCATGAGGGCATGATCCCTTCCCTTCCACAATATTACCCTCTCCCCAAGCTCCAGGGGCTTTGACCCTTTAACTTGGCGCCTTGAGAGAGCAGGGGATAGAAAAGGAGGATCCAGAGTCACAGGAAAGGCATTCAAAGGCACAAGGCGGCTTTAAAAGTCACTGGATGTGGAGTTGGGAGCATCCAAAGTCCCAGGTAGGGGGTCTGTAGATGCACCCCTAAATCAGCTTTGCTCTATAATTTCTTCTTTCTCATGGCTTCTAGGCACCAGGCCTAAAACAGTGCCTTGCACATAGTAGGCATTCAAATAAACGTGTGATGTATTTGAATCTGATCCCAGAGAAAGCCTTCCCCACCTATTCTTCAGGAGAAGCAACTTTAAAGCAATGTCATCCTCCTGTTAGGTGGGTTTCCCAAAGAAAGCAGGTCTAAAATGGCAGCCACAAGCTCTCCATAACCATGGCAACAGGGGATTAGCCTGATGGGGTCATGGTGTCTGAGGGAGGGGCAGTGGGAAGAACATGCTCTGGGATCAAGGGAGCTGGGGTACATTCCAGTCCTTCTCCCCTCCATAGGACTTGTGGTTTCACAGCTTCTGGCTGGGGCTGGGGGGTATTAGGGGTCCCCAAATTGAGAGATACCCCCATCAACTCTTTAACAGAGCTCTAGCTTACCAACTGTATTAGCAGAGACTCCATTGAAAGAGAAGCCCCATTAACTGAGACCCTGATGATAGAAATTCTATTAACAAGATCTCCACTAACACTTTGTTTATACAGAGATGCATTTGACTAGAATTTCCTTAGCAGAAATGGACCCCCTTCCCTCCCCAGCTTACTCTACATGACCCATCATCATAACTTAGATAAATAGAATTATTATTATTACTATTCATTACTCTTGGCACATAGAGGTTAAATACACAGACCTGGAGGCAGCATCCCTGACCCTGGGATCACCCCATCTTTGGGATCAGATCCCCACTGGTCTGTCCCCCTCTTGGCACCCTGCTCCCTGACAGGTCACTAACCCCAATCCCCTTAAGTCTGGTACCTAACAAAGGAGCCACCAGGGGGCAATAAATTATCATCATCATCATCATTGTGTTTGGAAAAAGGAAGAAGGCTCTGGAGAATGGAAAGCAGTGGAGTAAGAAGTTGGGAAGACTGGAGTCTGGAAGTTGAGGAATAGAGGTAACTAAGCTTGGCAAGCAAAAAGGATGCATATTAATGAGATGGAGAAATAAAGAATTGGGAGCCCAAATGGAAGGAAAGTGAGATGTCACAAGAGCAGGGGAGAGAGGCTGTGAGCAGGAGCAAGTGCAGAGCTCAGGAAGCCAGAGTGCAGGAATCAGGCATAAGGGAAGGGTCTGGGATGAGAGTCTGTGGAAAGCCGGGCTTATAGAGAAGGGAGGAGGTGAGCTGAGGAGGCATGCGGGGGAAGAGATGGAGAGAGTCTCAATGGGGCAGCACAGGGTGCATGGGGCAGAGGGGATGAGGGACAAGCAGTGGTCCACCGAACCAGGAGAGGCAGACAAGGCAGCCCTGGGGCTGACGCTGGAGACCCTGCACCCAGCTCAGATCTCCAGCAGGTTGCTTTGCTCCGGGCTGCCTCCAGGGGCTTTCTCTTGGGGTGCTGGCGAGGCTGAAGGTCGAGGGGTCTGACTGGCCTCCTCTTCCCCTGCGCTTCGGCCCTCCCCCATCTCCTTGGGGCCACTGGGAGGTGGACCAGGGCCTGGCTCGCCATGGGTGCGCTGGTGTTTACTCAGGTGGTCGCTTCGGGTGAAGCGCTTGGAGCAGAGCAGGCAGGTGAACTTCTTCTCCCGGGTGTGAGTGCGCACATGGCGCTCCAGCTCGTCCGAACGGGTGAACCTCTTGCCGCAGAAGAGCCAGTTGCATACGAAGGGCCTCTCGCCTGTGTGCCAGCGCAAGTGGGCCTTCAGGTGGGAGGCCTTGCCGTACACCTTGCCGCAGCCGGGTATGTGGCAGCTGTGGATGGGCTTCTTGCGCAGCCCGGCTGCTGCCGCCCCCAGCCGCTCCAGCTCCTGGCAATTGGGGCAGTCACAGGAGGAGCGCCCTGCCCCGCTGCCCCCATATCCACCATTGCCCCCAGTGCCTGCGCCCCGTGGGGGTTTGGCTCCACCACTCCCCTCCAGCTGCCCACTATTGCCCACTGCCTTTGGTTTATAGACATCCTGGGGCAGAACATGCTGGGGCCCTGGTTGCAGGAGGTGGGGAGCTGGGTAGGGGGCTGGATTAAGGGGAGCAAAGTCGGACGGGTAGGTGGGCAGCTGGGGATTCAGTGGAGGCTGAGCAGGGCCGGTGGACAGTGTCCCTTGCAGCCCATCACCCTGGCCCTGACCACCACCCAGCCAGTTGCCCCCAGGGTGCATGTCCCACCAAGGGGTAGGAGCATTGCCTGGGCCTGGTGAGATGCCCGCATGGATGCCCGCCTTGTACCAGGAGCCGTAGGGGTGTGCCATGTCCAGGGAGGTGTAGACGCTGGGCAGGC
>JAQZBX010065602.1:0-17212 GCA_029593785.1 Cabassous unicinctus | reverse complement strand
GGGGGGATAAATAAATAAATAAATAAATCTTAAAAAAAAAAAAAACAACTGAAACATTCTCTTACAGTTCTGGAGGTTGAAAGTTTAAAGCAAGATGTTGGCAGTGCTGCATCCCTGCTGAGGCTGAGAGGAGACCCTGTGCCCTTGCTTTTTTCAATTTCTGGAGGCCCCCGGCATTCCTTGGTTTATGGCCCCTTCCTCTCATCACTCCAATCTCTTACTTCTGTCATCATTTCTTCTACCTCTGACTCTGACCCTCCTGCCTCACTCTCCTAGGGACCCTGTGATTACGTTGGGCCCACCCAGCTAATCCAGGATGATCTTAACTCAAAATCCTTAACCTAATCTGCATATTCCATTTTACTATCTAAGATCACATAGTCACAGATTGCAGGGATGAGGACGTGGACATCTTCTGAGGTACCCTTAGTCCGTCTACCACATCTGTTGGTATATAGTGTTTTTATTGCATATTTTACTGTTTCCCCATGAGTTCCTATTTCCCGGGTCATCTGGCCATGTCCCTAGACTTCAGAATCTGTCCTCACCTTTGTTAATTTTCCCTATGTGCTTAGCATGCTCCCACAGTAATCTGGAGTCCATTGTTTTTCTGAGGGTATGACCCTTTCATGAAACCACGTTGTCCTGGTTGTAGGGAGAATTTTGACATAGCTTGAAAAAAATAATAATAATAGAAATTTGACAGTAGGCACTGGCTAATAACCAAATAATAAGAAGAGCCGTTTTCCCTTGCCTTCTCTGACTGTGAGGTCTGAATTTGCAGGTGGAGCCAGGTGCTTCTGTGGGTGTTGTCCATGGTGCTGAACCATCCTGCATGCTAAGGTTCAGTTGTTTCTCCTGGTACTTGGGACACAAGGGATTCCTACCCAGTTCCTGGGTCCCTCCCAGGAATTCTGAAGTAGGTGAGGAAATAAGTAGTAACAGCTGTGAAGGGAGCTTAGAGAGAGAGGGTAAAATGGACAGATACTGTTGGACAGGCATAGCCATTGATAGGTTGCCAGGTAGAAAATAGAGAAGCTTTTTTTGACATTGCTTTCAAATTGCACCTCCAGAAAAGAAACCACAATTGACCATGGCATAAATATAAAACAGGTAAAGGGGAGTAGGAACTTTTTGCATTGAGCAATCAAAGGGTGTGTGTGCCTACCTAAACACTAACATTAGGAAGCAAAATCGGTAAAAATGTAGTAATTTTTCATCATTAATTGAGTTGCACAAAAATATGCACGGTGGGTTTTTCTTGTTTGTAATTTGATGTAAAAGACTACCTTGTGTAATTTTTGCCTGATTGTATGCATTCGTTTTCAGCAGCTATATCGTGTTTCTGGATGTCACTCTCCATCCTTCCCACACACAGACACCATCAGCACACATCACGGGAAGCTGGTGGAGGCATGAGCCATGCCACGAATTCCTCCCCACCCTCCGCCACCCAACTCTAATCAAACACAAACTGTACTTTTGCTCTCTGATCTTATCTGTGATACTCATATATATGCTCCTCATTCATGTAAAGCTCCAACTTTTAGGGATGGGATGGATTGGGAATGGATTTAGGGTTCTGGATGTTTGTGATACACATTACTTAGTAGTAAAAACTACAGATCTCATAAATGCCAGTGACTGCACATTCATTTCAACTAATCCAGTACTTCAGTGAGGTGAGGAATGGAATACGGATCAGGCAAGTCTGCTGCACACACTTTTTGATAATTAAAACCAACCAACAGTCTTTTTACATTATGAAAATGATCATCAAAATTAAGCTTGCTGTGGTTGTAGTAACAAGACGCCCTGATTATTCTTTTCATATCTCCTTCATCATAGATTGTTGTTGAGACAAACAAGAGCTTATGGACATGCAGGTGCAATGATAGTTTGTGTGATTTTTCCACCTGAAACTGCTAGAATTTTGACAAGTAAGCCTTAAAACAGATTTCAGTTTTCATCAACTATAAAGATTAAAAACAGACACCTATGGCACATCATGGCATTCGTTAATGTGAACTATAAGCCAAAATTTTGTTCTCATGTTCAACATAATAACAAACCTGGGCAAATAAATAAATTGGAATCCAGAGCCCTGTGTAAAGTCAATCTTTACAGGAAGAAGCCAGGGTAGATGCCTACTAACACTTGGGTTAATAAATTGTCAGTACACCACTTTTGCTTGCAGAGTTAACATCATACAGAAAAGTATGGTAGGTTTTATCCTAATTGCTTTTACCCCCAAAACCTGTTTTGCTCATGGCATACCTCCATTTTATAGCTAGCTAATAAAGAAGACTATGGGTTAAAGTTCACGTTGCCATGGAAACAATTATAAGTGCAATCTGAAGTGATGGGAGACAGCTGCCAAAACTCTGGGGGTTGAGGGGTATCTGGTTGGCAACCTACAAGAAACATTGCCTGCTAAAGGCTTTTGCCAGCTTCCCCTAGTGTTGGCCTGCGAGTTTATATCTGAACTAACATCTTGTACCCATTTGCTAAGCGCTGCATCTGTAATACATTCTAAAAGAATAATTGTGTCTGGGGCTCAACATATGTGATGGTGAAGCAGGAAAAAGTCTCACATTTTTAATATAATTTCTCTAGTATGTTTCTTATAACATCGTGGCACCAACATCAACACAAACAAGAGAAAGAACTAAGTGGGCTAGCTCTTTTCTAAGTATATTCATAAGTTCTCTTTTAAATATTCCCATGTTGCTTGTTTATGCATAATAATATCAATAATTTAGATTTGCCCTAAATGTAGTGTCCTAACAAATGTTCTAACATTTGTCCTAACATTTATCATATTAAGTGATTTTTGTCTCACAACAGTCCTATGAGGCAGGTGCTATTATTATCCCCCTTTTATATATGGGGAAACTGAGGCAGAGAAAGTAAATAAGTGTTGGAGCCAGAGTTCAGACTCAGGCTCTTAAACATAGTGCTCTACTGCCTCTTCTAATGATAAATAGAAGGTCAGTCTTTCCCCGGATCAGGACGTGAGCCATTGCTGGATACTGGCACCCATTGACAGTGGTACTAAAATAAAAACTGCAAGCAATTTAACTTAAGAATCCTAACATGCACCTTTCAGCTTTGTAATACGTTTATAATTATCTCTTATTGATATGGTTTGTGGATTATTCAATGAAGGTCTGGCCATTTCTTGTTTTATTTTGATCTTTTGATTGGAATAGAGTAGCTAATATTTATTAAGATAATTATAGAACTCAGACTATGTAAGGTATGAGTTTGGGGTATTTGATGTCTAACCCTTGTCACCTATGACACTCATTACATTAAGTATGTTCATCTCTCCTTCCTAATCCCTGACTATTTTATTGTGCTTGTATTCAGGAAGCTCAAGATGCAAACAATACATTTCCAAATAGATTAATTAAACTGAAGGTACTTCACATTAAAATATATTTCACTTACATTTAACAACCTAGGAAGAGAGGATATTTTCATTTCCATTGTTGCATATAAAGAACCTGCAGTGTAGAGAGGTTCAGGGACTTGTTTGAAGTCACACTTTGTACTTAGCAGAACTAGGGGGGAACCCCCACACATTGTAATTCTAGACCCGGGATTGTTTTCACTCTACAATACTGCTCCTCCACTTGCTTAAAATTAAGTGTGCCTGAATATCAACATTTAGTATATCAGATAATGTAGCATTTAGATTTTCACTCCAAAAGTGTTTTTGTTTGAGAATCAATTGGTAATGTAGGGACAACATATTCCTGATAGTCCACCTGTGTCTTTCTCTCATGTGTAGTTAAGTGATTGGCAGGCAAAAAGAGGGAAATTGCCACCAAAGAGAATCACATTCAATTAGCACGAAATGGTCAACAGCTGCTGTGTTCAAATCTTGTTACGAGATTGCCAGGTTTACAAAATTTCTAAACATGTGGCACAGTTTTGAACAGAGAGAGAGATGTTGAATCAAAATTTTAAAGTTTGATACATAGACCTTTTACAACTTAGAAGAGACACAAGAATTTCCCTTTTAAGGAAATCAGCTGCATATAGTCTACAAACCCCTATTCTGGTAAAAAATAAAGCAAATTCCAAGGTTGAATAATGTTTTTTCTTCGATGGTCATGGTACTCATTTGTGCAAGAAGCTCTATTATTACATTTAGTCTAGTTCACCAGGAATTATTCTCCTTCTAGTCATGTTGGAGGAAAGAGAAGTCACAAGGCCTCTCTCTCCCCACACACACCAAAAATCAACCAAACAAAATCTGCATGAGAAATATTTTGGGGAAAGAGAGACGTTTTGAGTAAACTATTGTTCAAAATTCACAAGTGCAATAAACAAATAATTTAAACGTTTCCCACATTTTATGCTAAATAATAGGAAGAAATCATGGTATAATAGTAAATTCGTAGATCTTCATAATGTGCGTAAGATACTAGAAAATGTAGTTATCCTTTCTCCATAATAAGGACTTATTACACACTTTTCATTTATTGAAATATACTTTAGGTCATTTAAAGAATATTCCTGGTTAAAGTCCTGCACTTTTAACCTCCTCTATCAAATATCACTGACTCTTTTCAGACCCTCAATCTTGTTCCTGTCTAATGAGGCGACACTCTTACTAACTGAGAGAACAGTCGGTGCCCTTCCCTGCTCAACTTCTCTACATCTCAACACCTCTGTGTATCTTGACCCTCCTTCTCTTCATTTTTAAACCAGTAGTTCTCAACCTTGGCTGTGCATTTAAATCACAAGGAGAGCTTTTTAAAAATACTGTTGTCAGAGCCTACTCTAGACTGATCAGAAAAGAATCTGGGTTGAGAATCACTGATTTAGTCTTTTCTCCTGAGAAGAAATGTTCCTTCCTCCCAGCCAAAACCAGTTCTTCACCTCCAGTCAAGATCCCCTCTCCCACTTCTCAAGAACCTGCTTCCTGAACCACGTCTCCTCCTCGTCTTCATAATTCTTCTTTTCCAATGGTTTATTTTCCTCATCCTTCCAAGAAGCTCAGTTCTTCACATCCCAAAAACATCAGGCCAAGATGGGTCTTCAATGGAGGTGCTAATTCCTGAGCCACAGCTTAGCAGCTGCGGATGCTTTGGTCAAGCTTCCTAGTGCAGTTGAAATAGCATAAGAAGATCTTATTTTAAGAAACCAGAAGAGACTCAGAGGGAAATAAGGGAGAGTTTTTGCTTCCTTCAGCCAGAAAAAAAAAAAAAATTATCATGCTTTCAGTTACCAGTAAGGGGATGATCTCAGTAGGGTAATGATTGACAGTTACAGAGCCCCTTTTCTCAAGATCAGAAACATGTTTTCTACCAAATTTATGTGCTATGAAATAACTGGAGGGGATTGTTTTTAATCAGTGTTTTGCTTTTCTTTAGCTAGCTGGTAAAATCCTTGTTTATCGATAATTATCAATGAAGCCAATAATATACACTCTTAAAGTGGCTCTTATTGTTGTGTCTAGAGCAGATTGGAGAAAGACATGCCATTAGAAATGGAGAGAAGTGGTTTAGGAGCAATTATTCTCTGGGCTGTCACAGGCAGTGCCTTTTGGCAGATGTGGTTCCCAATTGTTTATTTAAATGTCATTCTGAGTTCTAATGCAACTGCCCATGCCCTACAAAAAATGTGTTTCATATCCCTAGATAAATTTATACATGGATTTTGAGTGTATTTTGAGCATGTTTAAGCCTTAGGGATACAGTCAGCAAACTAATGGCAATAGAGTAGGTTTGAACAATAAAAAGATGCATGAATGTTTCAAAAGTGCTCTCGTTTTTTACTTATAGCTTTTGCTCAAGAATCATCATGGAAAATCTATTTATTCTGTAGCAGAACTCAATACGCATTTTCTTATTTCAATCAGCAATTAAATTTTTTTTAAAGATTCATTATTTATTTCTCCCCCCACCCCTCATTGTTTGTGCTTGCTGTGTCTGTTGATTGTGTGCTCGTCTTCTTTAGGAGGAACCGAACCCGGGACCTCCATGTGGTAAGTGGGAGCTCAATCGCTTGAGCCACATCCACTTCCCTCAATCAACAATTACATTTTTTTATAAGATTTATTTTATTTATTTCTCTCTCCCCACCCTCTCGTTGTTTGCACTTGCTGAGTCTGTTTGCACTTGCTGTGTCTGTTCGTCATCTTTGTTTCTTTCAGGAGGCACCGGGAACTGAACTGTATTAGTCAGCCAAAGGGGTGCTAATGCAAAATACCAGAAGTCGGTTGGTCTTTATAAAGGGTATTTGTTTGGGGTAGAAGTCCACAGTTACCAGGCCATAAAATGTAAGTTTCTTCCCTCACCAAATTCATTGCCACATGTTGGAGCAAGACAGCTGCCGACATTTGCCAGGGTTCAGGCTTCTTGGGTTCCTCTCTTCCCGGGGCTGTGTTTCTCTCCGGGCTTAGCACCTCTGTTTCCTCCACAAGGTCAGCTGTAGACTATGAGGCTCTCTAGGCTTTGCTTCTCTCCACAAGGCCAGCTGTGAACTCTCAGGCGAATGGCTTGTCTCTATCCCGGGGCCTTCTCTCCTTCCTCACCAGAACTCCAACATCAAAACTGCTCCCTCTGTCCTTTGCCTTGCCTTTTATCTTCGATTCCTGCCCCACCGACATGGCCCAGTTAACGCCCTAATCATAACTTAATCATGCCCAGATTAACAGACCAGTTTACAAACATAATCCAATATCTATTTTTTTGGAATTCATAATTACATCAAGCTGCCAAACAGCTACATGAACCCAGGACTTCTGATGTGGGAGATAAGTTCCTAATTGCTTAAGCCACCTCTGTTCCCTGCTTTATTGTGTCTCTTGTTATGTTTTTCCTCTTGTGTCTCTTGTTGCATCATCTTGTTGCACCAGCTCTCCGCCCTGCTCATCCTCTTTAGGAGGCAGCGGGAACCTTTGCTCCCTGCTTTGTTGTTATCTCATTATGTTTTTTCTTCTTGTGTCTCTTGTTGCATCATCTTGTTGTCAGCTCACCATGACTGCCTGTAGCACCAGCTCGCTGTCTCCTTTAGGAGGCATTGGGAACCAAACCAGGGACCTCCCATGTGGTAGGCAGGAGCCCCATTGCTTAAGCCACATCCACTTCCCCAACAATTACATTTTAAAGATAGAACCACTTACTTTTAGAACACTTGTTTCTTCAGCAAAGATTTCTGAAATTTCCATTTACCACTCTTCTCTCCCTAGTCCTAATCACGCCAACCTCATTCCAGGTGTCCTATTTATATTTATCAAAAATGTATTTGAAAATGCATTCCCATATGTATTCATATCATGTAGATATTGAATAAATTAAATGATTTCTTTTTCACCAGTTATCCTTAAAACATAAGGGGGCAAGGGAAGACTAGATCTGCAGAGGGAATTGGATGGGGGGGTATGAACCTTGGCTAAACTTTCCATTGTTGTATCTATATTTTGTTGTTGAAAATAAAGCAAATGCTAGTCAGTTACCATAAATAAATGGCAAGATTAGTGGTAAATATTCAGTATGTAATCATTTATCCAAAGTAAAAACCTCAAGGTTGGCTATCATGACTTGTTTGCATTTAGTAAACCAAAGAAAGCCGTATCTGTGTTACTGGAAGGAAACTCAGAGAGAATCCGGGAGAAAACAGTCACATACATTTTTACATTGCAAATATTTCAAACTCTGCTAACTAAAAATATGCCATAGTTTGCATTAGAACTGCCAAAAGATCACATACTTTATTTTCTAGAGAAAAAGCAATAATTTTAAAAAATATATTGGCCGCAGAAAACAATTTCAAGTTTATTAAGAGATAGGAATAGACTTTAGAGGCTTGGCACAGCCACGTTGTTTGTGCCGTAGGCACCTCTAAGATACGAGATCAGTGATTCTTACGTGTCTCCTGAAGCAGGTGGAGTAAAGATTTTGGAAATAGTTGTTGGAGCTACTCTACAAAAAATGAAAATGATTTTTCTGTTCAGACTTTTCACAAAATGTTACCCTTCAATTAATCTAAATTAATACAGTTTTAATATTTTAAATAATTTTGTATAGAAATGAACTAAATGGAATTGAGTGTAGAAATTATTAAACTGGAATTTAGTGTACAAATGGATGAGCCAAAGGAGTCATTTAAGCACATTTTTGGCCACCACCAGAGGCTGGATTTATCTCTTCCATGCCTCGCCAAAAAGCCAGGAAAGTCGTCTTCTTTCTTTCTGGTTAAAAGCTCCCTTTGGCTGTAAAAGGGACAGCTCCTTGATTCCATTTAGTCCTAAAACGTTACTATGCAGTTGCTTTTAGCTAGTTCCTGATATCATTATCACCTCTGTAAGCTTCTTGGCCAGTCTCTATTTCTAAGTTACGCTGTATTTGCTGTTGTCTAACAGTGATTCTCAAGGGCCTCTCCTATTATATCTCTCCCCTGTGCCACCATGAGGAGAGAGAACAACCAGTCCAATTTAGAGTAGGACGATAGCGGACTCCAGCAGGGGATTTGTCAAATACACATTGGAACTGATAGTTTACCTCTTATGCTTGAATACATTAAAAAGTAGTTCTACATTTCTTATGGAGATTGAACGTGATAAATAGAAGAAAATCAGAAAACTGAAGCAATTGTTAACTATAGATAAAACCAAAAAGCACCTCAAAAGGTAAAATTCAGTTATGGTACACCACATTCTTTTCTGTGAATGTATTTCCATACCGCTGAATGCTGGTTTAACAAAAAAGCTCGATGTAACTGCTTTGGGAGGATGAGGGAAGGAGAAGTGTGGGTGTGTAGGAGTGTTATAAAAAGGAGCAAAACGCCTTTTCAGTAGTGCGAAGCCAAAGTAAGGTTTCTAAAATTGAAAAATAGGTACTTTATGAGCATGTTCTTTTGAGACAAATCATAGTAGATGCAGCTAAAAGAGTTTAAAGTGTGCCTCTCGAGAAAACACACTCATGTATGGTGTGGTGGGTCAGGAGACAGGTTTTTCTTATAAGCCTTGTCCTACTTGACCTTTTAAAATATGCAAATACCTACTCTGATTTTTTAAAATCAAACATTTTTAAATGTAAGTGAAAAAACAGGAAATGGGGACAGTATGTGTAGACATCTCTTGACAAGCTTTGCTGTAAAGCAGGGGGCATCAAAATGAGGCAGATGCTGAAGAGAGATGGGGGTTAAAGGAAGACTCTCTTTAAACGGAGATATTAGACAGTGTGTTTCTTGCTGAGAAGATTGAAGAGTGAATTAGAGAGATGAATAATGCAGGAAAGACAGAGAAAAATCAAAGAAGCAGAATTCTTGAGAAAGTAAGGGGAGATAATATCCACATCCTAACTGGAGGAATTTGCTGTGAATGGATGAGGGATATAACTTCCAATCTAAGAGCAGAGGCATGGGTTGGGAAGGTGTCCAAAGGGTGAGGGATGTTTGACAAGAAATGGCATGTGAAGTAGAATCATGAATTTAGGAAGAAAATGTGGTAGGGTTGCCAGGCAATATTGAGACTTTATTTGACATTTGCAATCATACATTAAGAGTGAAACCAAACAGCTGTATGGTTTTTCTCCAGTAACATAAATCAGCTAGTATGCAGGCAGAGAGAGAGTGAAAAGATTTTCATTTTTGACAGGTAAACTCAACAACAGAGAGAGTAACAAGGGAATTACGGTTTTGCATGAGCAAGACTATGATGGTGGACCATGGAATCTAGGGTTGGCAAAAGAGGAAATGAATACAGAAGGGGACTGAGGATTAGAGAAATGTGGTGGGGTTAGGGAGTGAGGGCATCAGTGAAGATGAATTGGAATCCAGCAAGTGAGCTGGAAGGATACGGGAGGTGGTAGAGAATTAGGAGTTGCTGCAGCTACATGAGAGAAGGTTCTGGGTATAACACTGGTAGTAGATGATGAAGGTAGAGAGGATGAAAAGGCCACTGGAAGTGAGATCAAGACCTGAGTGGCCAGGATGTGTCCAAGATTTGCCCAGGAAGGATCACTGTGTGTCATCCATGAATGAGAAAATCCACAAGACATCAGCGAGGAGCAGTGAGTGTGGTTGGGGCATTGCAAGAACAAGGGAAATAAGTGGTTGGAAGGTATAGCAAGGGGGTCACTGAGATTACCTAACCCATCTCCTAGCCCTGAGGTTCAGAGAATAGTGAAGAGAAAATCTCACTGGAGAGAGCTGCAGAGGAAGGCGTGTCCTCAGGGAACAGGACTCAGGTAAGGGATGGAGGTAAAGGGGGCGTTCCCAGGTGGTTCAGGAGGGAAGAATGTGGGCTGATCATTGGGCAGAAGCTCCAGGAATCATGGCAGAAAGGCTTGGCAGGGAAAGGAAGAGGGATCTGTGGGATCTATGGGAACGGGAATGAGGCTCTCATAGATTTCACAGGAAGCTTGAACTTTTAACAATGACTGGCATAAACAGGATGTGGGGCTTGAGGAATGAGTTCTGAGTTGTCATCAGCAGATGGGCCCTCAGGCCTTGCACGGTGGCCGCAAGCACTGGCTTGGGATACAGCGATGACCGTTCTCCCGGGAGTTGATGTGGTATGGCCGGTTTGGTTGGCCACCTCGTCCACCTCCTGCAGTAGTCATTGTCGTTGTTTTGGTAAAGGTTACCTTAAAGATGTAACAGGTGGTGCCGCATGGGCCCGAGAGAGGAAGAGCCCAGGGTGGCAGGTGCAGCCAGCACCACTCTTGCTGGGGACCTGAGGCAGGTCAGGTAACATCTGTGAGTTTCAGATTCTCCATTAAAGAAGAAAATTAAATGGTTCCTCGGGTCCTTCTTGGGCTTAAATTTTTGTGGCTATAACATTAAATATATGAAGGCATTTTGTCCATGTTATTGAATGGAGATGCTCGCAGATATTGGGTTTATAAAGAATCACACTTAATGGACTTCTCTTCCAACATATGTATCATGATTCCATCATAGTTGAGAGGAGATAAAAGAATACACATACATACGTGTTTGTGCTTGTCACTGCCATCGTTTTCTCTTTTTCTGTATTCCTTTTCTCGTTCCTCCATTCACTAGATGGTTGGGTGCACCTTGTTTCTGTGAGTTGAGACCATACCACAGCTTTAGGCCCAATGAACCAAGCCTTTATCTCATCAGCACAAAGTTCTATACAGTTCTCAGCATTTTAGGAAAACAACTTAGGGTTACAAGGACAGTCGATCACTGCATGGTCTCTGTAACTTCCCATCACCATGTGTACACAAACATTTGGACGTGTGCACTGTTCTAATCAAACAGCTGTGAAAGCAGCCCCGGAAGAAAGAGTAGAGTATAACTGCAGGGCCCTCACCGCAGGTCTTCAGAGGTGCTGCCTTCTCTTTTGTGTTTAAAGAGCCCAGGGTGAAGTGTGTGGCACACACTGGAACGTGCAAACCTACGCACGCACGCAGAGACACACACACACAGGGACGAATGCACACACACACGTGCACACCATTGTGGCTATCTCAGAGCATGGGATAGGCTTCCCACAACAACTGTATCACATTTGCATCCTGCTGTTTATAAACTCAGATAAGCTGCATCGAAGTATTTTATACATGGAAGAAGAAAAGCAGTAAAATGGTGCCTTCACTCTTTCTGTGGTTTCAAGAGATAAAACAATCACCACTCCCCTGCCCCCCAATTAAAGAAAGAAATGAGCCTCCTACATGGAATCGTGAACCCTCCTAATATTAAAAGTCAGGTGCTTGATGGAGAAAAGATGAAAAACCATGTGGATTGCCATATTGGAGTTGGAGATGAGCTAGCAGCTGACTATTTTACCATATCAAAGAGAATGCTGTCCCAGTGATAGTTCTTTGGCAAAGGAGATTCAGGACGTTTTTTATTAAATCCTTTTAAGCCACATTGCAGCTCAGCTACATCTGGTACATATTGTGGCCTCTTGTCTGCTCAAACTTTGCATTGGCGTGAAATCCCCAGCTTTGGTCTGCAGCTACATGTGGCACTGGGTGGCATCTGTAAAGAAGTGACGCTTCTTAATTGTCATAATGAACAAAAAATACTTTATAAAAACAATATGCAATATTGGAACTACCCCATTCATCTGGTTAATTGGGCTAGACTGTCATCACAAAGTGAGTCCTGGAGCAGAAAAAAAAAACCAACAGTCAAAAATAGCTTCTGCACATAACCTAATTTTCTAAAACTTGTCTTCTCCTGGTGCTGTGAAAATATATTGAGTCCTCCAAAGGTCTAGGCTTTGTGATAGTTGTTTCCACATGTGAATTTTCAATAATCCTTGCAATACCAAGAAATTAAAGGTAGATGGCACTAGAAGGTTTGGGGGGTGTTTCTTTCCTTCCCTCCCTTCTTCCTTCCTCCCCTTAGAATAAAATATCAGAGAAAGATTATAGACCTTACCAAGACTGAAGAATACCTAGAACTGGGATTCAAACTCCAGTTTATCACTGCCTAGATTTTACTTAAGAAGTTCTAACATACCATTATTGACTATATTTTTGATGTTTCATATTTTCTTCAATTGCCCTTCTGTTTCCTTCCAGATTATGCTCTTTAAATTAAAAGAATTCAAGATGTTATGTGTCCTTTCAGTGTGGTGGGAGGTGGTTATTCAATATCTGATAAAGACAATGAGCAGAAATTTACTGGTCAACCAGGTTGGAATTTGTGGTTTAACACGAGTTTGATATGGTTAATAAATAGAGAATCACAGTAATTTCTAGATGCTCTTAAACCTGTGTCCAAACACTTACCTTGACTCCATTAAATCCAATAATTAATTATGGATTATATAGTATATATAAGGGACTTTATAAGTAAGGTAGCAAAGGAAAATAAAAATCAAACTCCAATGAAGAGTTTATAATCTATTATACATGAAACCTGTGCAAGCGGCAAAATAAAGGTATTAAAAACTACAGGGGAAAAGAAATTTATTCCAGATAAAGATAGCTGCAGCAGCCTCTTGAAAGGCGTGTACTTTGATCAGGGCTTCATAGAAGTTTGAGGCTGTGACAGAGCTTGGACAGGAGGGCATTGCAGGGACACAGCAGAGCTAAGACAGGGGAATTGGGGATATAAACTGACTCAATCTAATACGATAGGAGGGTCCTGCAAGAGGAGGCACTCTAATCAAAACGAACTTCTAATAGCATCACAATTTTAATTGTCTTCTATAAAGCAGAAAGCCTCAATTTAGTCAAATGAAGTGATACTGTATTATCTAGGCTTAGAATTTGTTCAAACCTACTTTTCCTACCGTCTTCCATCCAAAATTAAATTTACTTTAAGAAATAGATTTTTGAAGAACAACTAGTAAAATGAATTAAATTTAGAGAGGGAAGAAGTCATTTCAGGATGTTCTAGAGCTCTGTAATGCCTTGGACATGTGGTTGTGCAGCCATTGCGGCGAGGGTGCCTGATACTCTCACGCCCTGCCATCTCCCCGAGCAGCCAACAGCGTCCTATTTATACCTAGCCCAGGGCTCGACAGGAAACTGGTAACCACCAAATTTTGCTGAATTAGGAAATAGACCTGTCATGCCCATTGCTGAAAGAGCAAACCATGGAAGGGAAAATGAGAAGGGAAGTTGGAAGAGAGAAGAGAAAGAAACTCCTCAAGTGTTGACTGGAGGTACAAATTCAAAATCAGAGCCCGCAAAGCCTTGCACCATTTGACCTGAGCCTGCCTCCTCCTCTTCCTCCTCCTCCTGCTTTGACCCCAGCCTTCTAGTTTCCCTCATCTGAAGCTTCTTCTCCCTGCCCTCCACCTAACAAGACCCTCATCCATTATTTCTTGGCTTAAATGTCACTTCTTCAAAAAATGTCCTCTCCCATGCCAGATGGGACTCGGTGTTGGTTCTTGATTAGTACGTATCGTGTCTGTGGCCTTCACCAGACCAGCAGGTGCACGGAGGCCAGGACTTACTAATATGCTCACCCATCTATCCTGCTTCTTGCCAGTGTCTGGTATTTCATATGACAGCCCTTCAAATATTTTTTTAATTATTAATTTTAATTTTTTAAAGAAGCTTTAGATTACATAAATGTTACATTAAAATATAGGGATTCCCATATACCCCACTCCCCCCCACACACACAAACACTTTCCCCATTAACAACATCCTTCATTAGTGTGGTACATTTGTTACAATTGATGAACACATATGGAAGCATTGCCACTAACCATGGTCTATAGTTTACATAATAGTTTATACTCTGCCCCACACAATTTTGGAAGTTATGACAAAATATATAATGGCCTATATCCGCCACTGCAATGTCATGCAGGACAATTCCAGTGTCCCAAAAATGCCCCCACGTTACACCTATTCTTCCCTCTTCCTCTGCTCATAACCTCTGGTGATCACTGCCTTTATATCAATGATAAGAGTTCTTCCATTGCTAGAATAATCAAAATAAGTCTATATTAGAATAATAATAAGTCTACTTTAGTTCATTGTTCATTCCCCCATCTTGAGGATTTGGGGATGGTGGTGCCCACTCTGCTTCTAATTGAGAGGGGCCTTAGATCCCATGGGGCACAGGGATGGAACTGTCTCGCTTGCAGTTGCAGATACTCTCAGTTCCTCCTTCAAATACTTTAAGACTATCATCATGTCCAACCGAAGCCTTCTACCTGATCACCTGTGTCTTCTAAGTGAATTTACTCTGCTTTTCAAGCCCAGTTCTCTTATTTGCCTCATGTCTGCTGAACATAAAGGTGAAGCACAAGCACAGGATGATGTCCCAGACAATCCCCCAGGACCTCCCTGGCTGGTTTTCAGGTTGCTTTTGTTCTGATTGCATCACGAATGAGCTCTCAACTTGATTTTCAAATCACAACCTTGAGCCCATCTCCAGCCCTATTTGTAGCAAGCGGTTGCTTGTGCTCTTCCCGTCACGTGGGCCCCTGCAGGCCCCAGCATAACCCACCCGTCTGGCTCCCGTTTAAAGCCAGCTCCCTGGCTCTGGCCCAGGCCTTGTGACCAGCTCCAGGGCACATAGTTTGGGGGGCAGAGTAGAGAAGGGATACCGTAAGAAAACTTTCCTCACCTGGAAAGGCTGTGAATCACTTCACCAGGCGGATGACTTACCTCTGCACAAAGACCTTCCAAAAATAACATGCTTTTTTGTGCATCTGACATGCCTGGGAGGATTAATGAGGGGCCAGTTCTGGGCCTTGAATTTCACTGATGTTGCACAGAACCCCATTGGCAGCCTTCTAACACTCTTTATTTCTATTTAGATTAACTTAAACTAAAACCTCCAGGTCATTTGCATATTTAATGCTAAATTTTGCCTCCCCTGCACTTGTGCAACTAGACTTATTTTTAAAATGTAAGACTTGATTTTAAAATTTAACCATACTGTATTTCATCTTGTTGGGGCCGGTCCACCTTGCGGTAAGTTGAGATCATTATACATGATTTTTAAAAATTCGAGTGTAGGTAGCCCAGAATAGAAGGATGCTAGTATCTCATACGTAGATTAAACCTTTCCTCTGAGCATAGATTCCAGAGTCCAGCTACCTAGAGCTCAATAATGTTTTCCCTCATTTAGCTGCCTGACTTTGGGCAACCTCTCTGTGCCCCAGTTTCCTCAACTGTAAAATAAGGTGCTAACAATCATACCTACCTCAAAGGGTCATGCTGAGCTTTAAATGAGGTAAGCCATGGAAAGGGCTTAGCTTGGTGCCTGGCACATTCTGAGTGTTAAATAAATGTTAGCTATTGTTCCTACTGCCATTTATTATTGAATAATAATAAATTATTATTTTTATTATTATTTTAAATTATTATTATTATCACTCACTCCAGCCTTTTTCTTAGCAAATCATTTTGCCAGATGGCCCTTAGCCTAGTCACTGCCCAAATCACTAAGTCCTGAAGAAAACTTCCTGTTACAAAGAGCCCTCTTTCCTTTTCCTTATCATCACTCGATTATGACAGACTGAAAACTTCACAAACATCATGCATTCTTTTCAAGGCAGAGGCGTTGTTGAGCACCTCCAGTGCACCTGATGTTTTCGAGCAGCCTTTCCAAAGTTTAATCACCAAGTCCAGGGGGAATGATGACTCTAAGAGAGAGGAGAATCAGGAAATGGCTGTGCGGACATGAAACGCCACATTTTCCAAAGTATGTTTCATGGACCCAAGATGTTAATGAGCTTTCTGTGAGAATGGTTCTGGAAGAACATCTGTTTGGAGGACTGGATTACGTGAAATTAAACAGGCTTGTTTTAAGCCTCCAGGCTTCTGAAAGTCTTTTTTCCTTGGAAGTCTGTGAATGCCCAGTGTCTCCCCGGGCTCTGGAGGATGGATGGAATGTGGGCTTTGGAGTCTGGAGCTAGCTCGGTCACAGACAGCTGTGTGAATGTGGATGGGCCATTGCACTTAGCTGCATGTCACTCTCCTCACCTTAAAGGGGGACTAATATCCACCTTGCAAGGTTATCGTACAGATGAAAGATGATTTGTATTACAATGCCGAGCACAACACCAGGCTCATAGTAGGTGTTCAGTACATGGTAGCTGAAATTACAGACTGGAATCAGCACCTAAAACAGTCCTGTGATTGAATCTAATATACTTCTTTCTGTGATTCTCTGTTTAAAATTCCCTGTCGTCTTTATGCATTTTCTTCTCTGTATGGAAAACTTGATTTTGATAATTCAAACAAAAACTATTTCATACTCAATGTAAGGCAGCTACAGGAGATATATGCCTAATTATATATCTTAAAAGTAAATATTACATATTTTAAAAATGAAAGCATATTTCAGTGCTTCAGGTGACACCAAGGGCCCAGAAATGATGATGCACACATTTAAAACATTCAGATAGGGTGGTCCAGGAGAGTTTATTAAAGAGACTTTTACAAAGTTGAGGGCAAGATGTAGAAGAACCCGAGAAGAGA
Source organism: Cabassous unicinctus (assembly GCA_029593785.1). NCBI lineage: Eukaryota > Metazoa > Chordata > Mammalia > Cingulata > Chlamyphoridae > Cabassous > Cabassous unicinctus. The sequence continues at coordinate 320 of JAQZBX010065602.1, read as the reverse complement.
AGGGGAGCCATCTGGGCTAGCTCTTCTGCCTAAAGGGACAAGGGGAGGCAGTACTTGCCAGAACTGAGAAAAAGTTGTAACTGTGTCTGAAGGAGAAGACTTGGTTTGGTAAAGGAATAGCAGACCAAAGAAGGTGTTGGATAATAACTACTACTATCTCTCCCTTCTCCTGCCCTCTCCTTTGCTTCTGGGCTGCCCTCTGATATTCCAACTAGGAGCCAGAGAGCAAAAGAGCTTTGTGGTAAGGGTAGGTATCAACCTTAGAGGTTGGACTTGTGGGCCACAGACAGGGTGTGGAAGGTTCCAGAAGATCTGGTGAA
>JAQZBX010065601.1:0-16272 GCA_029593785.1 Cabassous unicinctus | reverse complement strand
AGCCCATGGCGCCGCGCAAGCCGGCCTGCCCTCACAAGGAGGCGCCGGGAAGCAAACCCAGGGCCTCTCATGTGGTAAACGGGTGTTTTATCCATTGCGCCACACCCGCTTCCTGCCGTGAGGTTGCTGCATCAGCCCACCGAACCGCTCAGGCCGGCGTGCCCTCACAAGGAGGCCTGGGGACGCGAACCCGGGCCTCCCATATGGTAAACGGGGGGCTCTATCCACTGAGCCACACCCGCTTCCCAGATGTGACAGATTTTTAAAAAGCAGAATCAGTAGGATGAGGTGACTGGTGGGCGGTTGTTCCACTCAGTGGTAGGAAGTCTCTGGGAGCAGACCAGTGGGGTAAAGATAATGAGCTCTCTTATGGTCATGCAAGTCAGGATTTAGGGATCAGTCTGGGCTGGAGGTGCTGCTTTGGTGTTTGGCAGCCTCTGGTGCTGGTTGAAGTCACGGGAGTAAATGAGATTGCACAGGCAGAGCTTGTAGGGTAAGAAGGCAACAGACTGAAGGCAGAACTATGAAGGCTACTGATAGTTAAGGACTGTGTAGGGGGAGGGGGAATGGCAGGGACACATCATCAGCTGTATGGCATCTGATTTACATGTGTTCGGTGGAGGGATCCATGTGACTAAAACTGTCACTGTTGATGTGGCTGGCAAAGCACTATCTCTACCATTCCACCAAGGGACCAGTGGGTGTTTGATTGGAGAAATACTTAAATTATCCCATGTGTATATGTGAGATGTGTATGTGGCCTAATTGTCAAGGCTCTTCGTTTTTTTTGGAGGAGGGAGGGGAGGCGGCGGCGGATAGAACATGTTATCTATGACAAATATAGTCAGATTTCATTTAAAGTAACTATTCTTGTAAACCTAGAAAGTGTCGAGAAAAAACTTCCAGCATTGCAAGACTTTGAATCCTCACCAGCTGGGCACTTCTCTGATGTATTGACTGGTTGGACAAGATGAGAGTGTACGTGACAGGCAGGAAGGGCTGGACATACTGCCAGCACCTCTCTCTTTTGATTTCCAGCTGAGTTGGTAAATCACAAGTGAGCATTTTAAAGTACACTTTCCCCTTCCTTTGTTTGGAAGGGATTCTGAAAGCAGGAAATTATCCTCAGAGGTCTTGGTTCACCTTTAACATTTCATTTCAACAGCTTTGCATAATTGAGACCTGTTTATACTGGCTAAGGAGTCTGCAGAGCCACTATCTGGGAACAGAATTAAGCTAGTAACCAGCTTTATCTCTTTATGTCTGAACAACCTCTATACTGAAACTCTTTATTTAGAAAGCTGTAGTGCTCCATACTGATGCATGGTATATGCTGTAACTCTTGAAGGAAACCCCATGGGGGTCCCTCTGGGTTCTTTCCCAGAGCAGATGAATTGGAGTCCACACTGGGATGGTCATGAGAGAAAGCAGGTTTATTAACGAAGGAGAGGAGACGGGTGTCTCAAATCTGCCTTCACTGAACCAAGGGGAGCAGGATTTTTATGGATTCAGACAGGAGAGTAGAGTGATTACCATCACAATAGTAAGTATACACAAGGGTGAGGCTGGTCTTGAAACAACCATAAACAAAGGTAAGTTCAGTTTAGAATAACCATCCAAATAGTAAGTACACAAAGGTGAGGCCAAGTCTAGAGTAAGCATAAACGGATAAGACCTGTTTAGATTGACCATCACAATCAGCCAGTTTCAGCAATTTCAGATATTAACCTTTTGCTATTTTAGAATATAAAGGCATCTATATAATGATTTTGTAAGCATACTTATTTGTTAATTCTTAACTCTGAGTTACAGTTTCAGGTTTCATTTTCACATCAAAACAAATTGGGCACTTTTTTTTTTTAACAACTAAGCAACTAAAACTATTTTAACAGTAGGTTTATGGAGGACAGGACTGCCTCAATCAACACCCTGGTGTTTACAGAAACTAAAGCAGGGCTGGATTCAAATTGCTGTAGTTCACTTTTACTGTGGTTTCCTCTTTGAAGTGGCCATGCTGAACTGGGTTCTTTTGAATAACCATGAAAAGATCTGGTAGTTTTTCCTTTGTGCACTGATTCTGTTTCCTGGGGTCAGCAGGTCCATACCTCCCTAACCTACAGAAGAAAGGGTGAGATGAAGGCTGTGGGGAACCTCTGATTGTCACATGAAATTTTCAAGAGATTCCCGCAATTTGTCTGCATCAGGATGAGGAATTCCTAGTCTCTGTTCCTAAGATATCCCAAGTGGTTGGGTGGTTGCAGCTTTCTTGGAATTGCCCTTCAGAAAGGGCAAGACTTCAGAACTAAACAGTTGAAGTACAGTGCTGTTCCTCCATTCTCTCTTTTGTCCCAGTCCCAAAGAGTGCTTAGGAAGGGACTTTATTCTTAGGTATTTATACGTCTAGCCTCCTTTGCTAAACTCTCCTTCCTCTTGACTGCAAAGGACTTCACAGTGAATCAAACCCACTATTACGCCAGGCTTTTTCTTCTTATCTTCATCTGGCTGAAAAAGAGCCATAAGCAAATAGGCTCCACATTGTCCTGAGCTTATGACAGTTGAATGGAAGTATAAAGCCATTGCAAGGCATGGCAGTTTCTAAACAGTAGTACTTATTACAAGGAACTGTTTTTGTTTTTTTTTAGATTTATTTATTTTTCCTCCCCTCCCCGTTGTTTTTGTGCTCGCTATCTGCTCTCTGTTCATCATCTTTTTAGGGGGCACCGGGAACTGAACCCAGGACCTCCCATGTGGTAGGCAGGTGCCCAACTGCTCATCACATTCGCTTCCCAGGAACTCTTTTTTTTCTCTATTAGAAATGTTCTTCTGGGGTGTGGTTGTGTGTGTGTGCACACACATATGTGTTTTTCTTAATAAAGACTTATTTATTTATTCTCCCCCACCCTTGTTGTTTTGCGCTGTCTGCTCTTTGTGTGTTGTTCTATGTCTGCTTGTCTTCTCTTTAGGAGGCACCGGGAACCAATCCTGGGGCCTTCCCGAGTGGGAGAGAGGTACTCAATCTCTTGTGCCCCCTTAGCTCCCTTGTCTGCTGTGTCTCTTATTGTCTTTCCTCTGTGTCTCTTTTTGTTGCGTCATCTTGCCTCACCAGCACTCCTGCACGGGCCAGCACTCCGCGAGGGCCAGCTCTCCACTCAGGCCAGCTTGCCTTTCACCAGGAGACCCCGGGAATCAAACCTTGGACCTCCTATATGGTAGACAGGAGCCCAATCTCTTGAGCCACATCCGTTTCCCACCTATGTGTTTTTAAAGGGAGCTAGAAAAGAAATGACTTGTCACGTGGAAGAGAGCTACTTCAGAAAGGAGGATATTTTTCTGCTTTAAAAATATTTGTAGAACTTCATTTTAGGGTTTCTACCCTTTCCCGAAGTGTGAATTTCCTGTGTGCCTTAACAGGAAATGAGCCTTTTCCAATTTAGTAAAATATACACTCATTTCTTTGGGAAAGTGAGGACTTCTTTTCCCTTCAAACTTAGTGTTCTACTTGGGAACATTGACTGGATATTTAAAAACCCAGAGAGCCATAATATCTATCCTTCTGTTACAGGTGCAACAACGAGAGCGAGTGGGCCCAGATCCATGAGAATATCATCCGCAAGTCCAGTGCCAAGTACTCTGTCCCGAGTGCCAGCCATGGTGACGTACCTCTCTGGCTAGAGAACTTTGTGTTGCATTTGTAGTTGCTGATCATACAGCACCTCAGTGGGTTCGGTGCTGATCAGCTGGTATATGTAAAGTTCAGTTCTCTACAGATGTTTATTCTCCTGCCCAGGTACTTTCTACTATCCCTTTTGTGATGATTTGAGCCCTTCCCTAATTACTGCTTACTAAAATACATTTTCTGTTCTTTTTATGATGGCTTTCATGTTCTCACTCACGTTGATAGGCAACTTGAGTTCAAATTTAAATCCAGAGTGAGCAGAAGTGTTGCAGGACTTGTTACCTTGTGAAGTCTGTTTTTCTGAACAAAGATTACATATCCAGCAAAAAAGAAAAGAAAAGGGAAAAAAGAAAAATATTAATATCACATCTCTTTCTGTTCCTATTCAGTGTTAGCATCACCAAGAGTGCCTGACACTAATGAGAATCAATGATTAGTCTGCCAATATCAGTCATTCTGGAACTAGAATAGAAAATCTTTATTTCAAAGCAGCTTTCATCTTACCTTAACTTCTTTTACTTTCTTCTCCTTTTCTTTTAAAGGTCTGTTTAAATCATTTCTATCTAAATCTTGGTGCAATTCTAAACATTAGAAGGCTTGTGTTTTCTAAATGGGACATTAATTGCTTGAATAAATTCGAAGCACTATTTAAGTCTGTGACCTTATTTTAAGTATTCTTGCAGTTAGCTATCAAATTTACATAGAACCATGTTTCTCCTGACAGTTTATTACCTTTAAGTCATTTCATAACCTCTTTTAAAAAACATTCTTTGCTTTAACTTTCATGGACCCTGTTGGAAATAAAAAGTTGGCCTTGAATGACAGTATGAAGCCATTGTCAGGCACGGTAGTTTTTAAACAGTAGTACTTATTTAGAGGAATATTTTTTCTTCAAATAGGGTAAGCAAATTCTCTCCTAGGAGGGTTCTTGGAACAGCTTCAAATCAGAGGCGGCAGAGGTCGAGACCTTCAGCTAGGAGTGTTCAATTCTGCTAAGACTCTACAACTTGGGAGTCCTTAGGCTTCTCTCACTAGTTATAAGTGACTTTTCCCTTAAGTATGTGCCTGGATGCCAAGGAGCTCTGTGTAATGTGCTCAATGGGGAAGGGATCCATGTTCCTCACCTAAAACTAGGCTAAAGCAAGGGGCAAATAAAATTTTGTTTTTAAGTAGGTAAAAGTTACTAGCGATTTGGGAAAATACCATTCACATTAATCTGTAGTGTTCTTTGTTGTGTTTGCTTCTGATTTACAAAGAGATACCCTTGGCTATAAGTTCTTGGGTGATATCATTTTTTAAATATGGAAAACATTTTAGAAAAACAATGGTAGTAATGAAACATTAAAAGTAACAACTGGAAGAACAATTTTTATGTCCCTTTATCAGGTTAAGATGATGAGTTTTGTCTCACACCCTACATTGGCATTGGGACCATGCCATCTTCAAAGTCTGTGATTTTTACGCAAAATTCACAGACTCTGGTCATTTAAACAGTGTTAGAAAGGCACTCATCCCTCTGTGCTCAGGGGCAGCACAGACTTCAGAGAGTCGCAGGATGGCCCCCGTGAGAGGTAGTCTCTGGGAAGTTGTAGGAAAGCCCAGAGGAGAAATGAGTTCCTTCTCTTTGAAGGGTGTGTCTTAGTGCTTCCTGGCAAGGATTGGCTTTGGAAGCTGGTTGAGAGCTTGGAATTACCTGTTTCAACCACCTCATTAAATAAATGAGAAACCTTAAGCTCAGTGAAATAACTTATTGGATGAGCCAGGATAGAGCCCAGGTCTCCAGACTTCGGGCTGCTGACCTTTCCACTCTACTATCAAGCTTCTGAGCATGGGTTTCCCACTGCTAGACTAAATTCTCATGTCATGGAATTTCATAAATTGCTCAAAGAATGTTACCTACCATAGTTCAAATCTTTATTAGTCTTCTCAGTTAAAGATACATCTTTATAAAAAATTTACTTTTCTAAAGACTGCCACCTATCTGTTAAACATCATGGGCAGTTCATTGTCTTACAATTCTGTTTCAGAAGTCATTAATGTTTTCTCTTAAAGTCAAATCATATTACAAATGCAGAAGGAATTGCTACATTGTTTTGTTTTTTCCATCTCTATAAATTTATTTATATTTACAGTTCTTATAAATGGGGTCAAACAATATGCAGTACTTTGTGTCTGGTTTCTTTCACTTAGCATGATTCTCTTTTATTTTCACAATTGATGAAAATAATGAAAATAATATATTACTATTCACTAAGTCCATAGTTTGCTTTAGGTCTATATTTGCCCAAATACCACCCTCTTATTAACGTCTTGTAATATTAATGTACATTTGTTCTGATTCATGGAAGAACATTCTTATATTTATACTATTAACCACACTCATTGTCCACAACAGGGTTCACTATGTGATGCAGTTCCATGCATCCTTTAGCTTTCCTCCTAGTGACATAAATGACCCTAAATTTTCCCTTTCGACCACAGTCATACAGAAGGAAACCCTGCAGGGGTCCCTCTGGGTTCTTGCCCAGAGCAGATGAATTAGAGTCCATACCGGGATGGTCATCAAAGAAAGCAGGTTAATTAACGCTAGCAGTAGGACAGGAGACAGGAGTTTCTCAAATCTGCTTTTCCGGAACCAAGGGCAGCAGGAGTTTTTTATGGATTCAAAGGGAAGGATAGAGTGGTTACCATCACAATACTAAGTATACACAAGGGTGAGGCTAAGTCTAGAGTAATCTTAAACTGGGGTGAGACCTGTTTAGATTGACTATCACAATAGCAGGTCTAGGCTAAATCCAGCCACTTTCATCAATTTCAGATTACTATTTTATAATATAAAGGTATCTAAATAATGATTTTTAATCATAGTTATTTGTTAATTCTTAACTCTGAAGCTTCATTTTCACATCAAAACAAATTGGCACTTTTTTTTTTTATCAACTAAGCAAGTAAAACTATTTTAACAACAGGTTTATGGAAGACAGGACTGACTCAATCAAGACCACTGGTGTTTGCAGAAACCAAGGTGGGGCTGGATTTAAATTGCTGTGATTCAATACCCACATATTGGCACTCCTAGTTACATTCACTCTAATGTGCGGTCATCTCCTTTATCTAATTCCAAACATTTACAATCAACCTTACTACAAATTCTGCACAAATTAAGCCTCAGCTACCCCATATTATTCAGCTGTAAGAAGAAATGAAGCTGTGATGCATATGATGACGTGGATGAACCTTAAGGACATTATGTTGAGTGAAACAAGCCAGACACAAAAGGACAAATATTGTATGATATCACTAATATGAACTAAATATAATGAGCAAACTCATAGAATTAGTAGCTAGAAGATTGGTCACCAGAAGATAGAATGAGGATAGAGAATGGGAAGCCACAGTGGTTTTGAGTGGAGAGAGTAAATGAGTCTTTCAGTAGTAACTCTTTTGTATACAACTTTAACATATTTGTGGCTCTTCATTTTTATTGCAACTCCAATAGCATGAAGGTCTTTAAGAACAAGTGAAGACAAGAAAAGCAGTTGGCACACAGATTTTCTAGGTATTTTTAAATGGCTAATTAACTATAGCTTTATTTACCTATTTTGAGATTAGTTTATATAATTAATCCTCATCCAGCTCTTCTGCAGGTTGAGGGAGGAATGGGGTAGGGTGTGGTGGGGGACAGGGCCAGATTGCTGATCTCCTAATATTCCACATGGATGTCAGTTTGTCCAGTTATTTTTTTTATAGAATAGTCTTTAACCTGAGATGAAATTCAGTAAAAAAAACAATTTCGTGTGTCAGCTAACAGAGGGATTTGATTAACAGGAAAATTTTTTTATAGAATTGGTTATTTTCAAGTTCTTTGACTTGAGAGCCTCATTGAGATGATTGGTAAGTAGAACACCCAAGCTAGTTGCTTTTCCAAGCTATTCACGGAGGCTCTCTCACCCTGAGGACCTTGTGTTAGCATTACTTGGCATATGTGCCAATCACCCAGGGTTTCAGAACCAGGAAGGAGACCCAGGAGACCCTGAAAAAGGGGATGGAATTTTTATAGCCTCCATTGGTAGTTTCTTTCATTGTTTGTTTGCCTGTTCACTTATTTCTTGCATAAATTGAAGCCCTCTTCCTCTCTATTTGTCCTGCTTAGAGGTGAAGAGTTTCTGTTCAGGATCCCTTTGGGTAGCTTGAAAGCTAGCCCTGACTCTCTCAAGATCTTCGGTCTTACTTCACAAGTTCTGTTTTGCATCCCTGGGCCAGTTTGTTGCTCAGAAAATGCAGAGGTGAAAGTGAGTCCATGGGTATTTGACTAAGTCCTTGCCAATGCAGGATGATAAGGGTGTACCCAATGATTTTTTCCTTTCCCCTCCAACCACCAACTACTAAAAATCTGGAGACAGTGAGCCATCCTATCCTCAGGTATTTGCTCCAAACCTGGGCTATCTCCTAGGTAGGTGGCTTCTCGTTTACCCAGAGGATTAGAATTTGATAGCCCTGTAAAGATGTCTTAGATAAATGAGCTGGGGTTATGGGGGAGGGGCTGGTGCTTGCCAAGCTGCTCTCTGCTCTGCAGAAATCATTGTGGCCTGGGGTATGACCCCCAGCCTTTCAGGTACGTAAACTAATTGTAGTTCAGTCCAAATGATGAGGCTATAAAAAAATTACTGTAGTGTGGTCAAAATCCCAAACATTGATTATTTAACCACAACAAATAATGTTAACAACACATGGGACACCATGAGTGAATCCCAGAGTTTCTGGGGGAGCATGAGTTTAGCAGAAACAATCAGGTAACCTTGAAGTCCAATCTGGGCTGTTCTAGAACCATATTTTCTCCCCTGACTCTGCCATGAGAATACATATTCCTAGTTACTGGAATGCTTATATCTTCCAGTTACTCATCTGCAATTCTTCTCTCTGACTTCTCTTCCCTTCTTCCTCCCCTCCTTCTCCCTCTCCATTCCCAGACCATTCTTATTCTCCAGTTTGCTTGTTACTGTCTCCATTCCAGCCCCACCACTCTTCTGATTGTCCTCATTATCACAGGTTCCATCATTTCTATAGATATTCATCTTCTACTCAAATTCCAAATAATCATCCTGTTAACTAATATCATTTGCAGGGTTTCAGAGGTAGACTTGACTGCTTATGGCTTTCCAGCTAGTGATTGCAGTGGGGACCCTCTGGAGGTATTCCAGGACATACTTTGTGTGAAACTTCTGGGGTGTAAGTAATGAGCCAGACACTAGCTCACCTAAGGGGACATAACAGATTCTTCTTAGTTCTGAACAAAGCCCCTGTGGTTTTCTGGATTGCCTGAAACTCTTAGGCTCTGAGGCAAGGCTTAGTTAGCCTCACAAAAGCACTCTTTTTTCCCCCTTGCATTGTAGTGGTTCCCAACAGGGGGAATGTGATGTCTGCTCTGTTTGCTCTCTTTACAAGCCATGCCAAGGTTGAGCCAGCATGTTGTTGCTTCTCACACTTCAGCATACTGCTAGTGTAGTGGGAAGAGAAGCTGGATTCCTTTAGGTTCTTGGCTATGTTGCATAAAAGAATTTAAGAACATGCTGGTTTAATTAGACCAGAAAAAAAGAGTTTATTGAGAAACAAGAGAAAAGTACACACCTGAGACATGATGCAGGCTCCCTCCAGGCAAAGAGGAGCACCTGGGGTCACGGGGTGGGGGTGGGGGTTGCCTTTATTAAAGCTGTTCTTCACTCCTCCCCTTTCCTAATGTTGGGGACAGACCCCAGCTGTTTGCTGTTTTGATTGTTGCCTTATAATACCTACCTGTTAGCTCTCAGGGGACCAGTGATGAGGCCTTTTGTTTGGAGTTATCCGGGACCAATGGGGAGGCCTGTTTGGAGTTGTCCGGGGCTTCCCCTTGACCCCAGAAGATCTCAGCGGGGTCTCGGTAGGGTCTTTCTGGCTTTGTTCTTAATAGCGGCCTTCCCTCAGGGGCTTTCAGGCAGGGCTCACAGCCATGTTCTCTGCTGGGTTCCAGCTGTGACTGCCTTCCTTCTTTCCCTATACTAACAGGCCTCAGCTCCTCTCTCAGTTTACATCCTTGTTCTTAAGGGGTTGCTGAAGGGCGATGGTCATTCTTCTGTAGCTGCTTCCTGCTGGTTAGGAGCAGTAGTCCCTGTCTGACAGGGTGTAAAACTCTGACTGTTGTATTGAGGTTGAGGAAATGGGGGCCCAGTACTGTGGTTGGGACTGGATGAAGTTCGCACATGACTAATACATTGTTCTGAAAGAAATAAACTTAGTTAGAATTTTGAAGATACATGGTCTTACTAAAAGGATTAAGAAGATGGTGGTAGGTGGGCCCAAAAAGGATGCCAGCCATGACAAAACTGGACCATGAGAGTGAGAAAGGCCTGATGCCTCCAAAGGCTGCATCCTCCTGAAGTTAACAGGCTTCATCTTGCAGATTTCAAATGCTCTCTAGGACTATTCTGGAGCAATTTATGTAGAAACAGCACTCTTCCTTGAGGAACAGACAGGTTCCTCCCTGTGCTGCTGTTAACATGTTTAGGGCTCTGCGATTTTGCAGTACCACAGCAGCAAGAGAGTCTAGATGTTGTCTGAGAGCTTCTATGGCACAGCTAGTTTCTTCTATGCTGTCGGTTAACTCTAGGGAAGAGGTTGTGGTAGATCTGCTGGGTTTGGTATAAACTGTCAACCCAGTTCCCACGGTGGTGGTTATGCCTAGGACAGCTAAGAGAGGGGTGAGAAAAAAGGCACTGCCCTTTTGTTATTGTGTGGTGAGAAAATACAGAAAATGGCACAGTGAAGTTTTAAGGACCATAGTAGATTGGGGGGGTTATGTATGCTAGTGAGCATAAGCTGGTCCAAAGAGGAGGCAAGGAGAGGTAGGCCTTGTCTCTGCAAAGAAAGAAAATTCCATCATGATAATTTAAAGTAGCAGTAAATGTAAAATTAGTTATTTGTGAGCTAGAGCCCTCTTCATAGCTTACAATTACCAGCTCACTGGTTAACCTGCTAGCAGACAGTACCGACATACACCCTTTGGGCCCTGGGTCATGAAACAGGATGCTCCTCTGGGTGTCCCAGACAAAGTTGGTTTCTCCTCTCAGGGCATAGGGGTCTAATTTACGACATGCTCACGTCATCTTTGGCAGGGTTCGTCGGTGTAAGTTGTATTTAGAAGTATAGAATTACAAGAGCTAGCAGGGCATCCCCAACAGTACTGGGTAGTGTTTGAGTCCCTAACTATTCCTCCCCTAGGCTGCCAAGCCTTGAGTGGATCTTTGGTGCTGGTAAGCATTGTGATGTTGATAGGGTACTGGTTAAGTAGACATCTGGCCGCCAAACTCGAGGGGAAAGCAGTCAGTATACCTAAGTTTTTGACTGGCTGGGGGCCATCCAGAAGGTATTGTTACAGAAGGTAAAATTAAGTTGGCCCAGGAAACAAGGGGAGGAGGAGTGTTGGGAGACATTGGCATAGATACAGATGAGGAAGGTAGTATTCTTAGGTATGTCGATTGAAGTATGTAGAGGTTCCAGTAGAGGGAGAGGGGTAGGTTCTAAGGTGATGCTGCTAGCTTAGAGTGTTGTGAGAAGCTGACTGATGGGTTGTCAGTATTCTGCCTTTACACTTGGTGATGTTGTGGCAATAGGCTAGACTGTGAGATGGGCAGTTGCCCAGTGCTTGGGAGCATCTGGCCAGACCATGGATGTTTCTGGTTGGGACACTCAGAGCCAACATGAGGATTTATTGGTTAAGTCAGCTGCTTTTTGGACAAGATTTTTTTAAGGGGTGTCTGGCTTGCCCTCCCCCTAGCAATAGAATGATGTAGTAGACTACATCAAGCTTCATTTGGGCTGGAATTTGAGGGACTAGCACACAATTTATGTTCTGGCTTTAACAGAGACCCTACTTAACTTTGTTTCTTGAAGAGGTATTTCAGGCTGTCCAATGGCTGGCACTTGGATGTTTCATCAGGTGCTTCCAGTGACTTGGCACTTCCCTGGACAGCGGGCTTCAGCTGGGATAAGTGTGACCAGCTGGCAATTCCTTTAACAGCTGTGGGAGTCATCATAACCACAGTATAAGGCCCCTTCTATTTTAGCACTAATTGGGAATGTGGCTGGTCTCCTGCCAGGTTTTGGTGAGAACCTGGTCTCCAGGTTTAACTTTAGGTACAGGTTAACTCACGGTTGTGGCTAGGGAGGCTTTTATTCCCAAGCTCCTGGATGATTTGAGTTTTTCCTAGGTTTATAAAATATTTGGTTAGTTCCTGGGTCTCTTGATCTAGAACTAGGTCCTCGGTGAGTAAAGGTCACACGTAGACCATCTCAAAGGGCTAAGCTGAAGCGGGTCCTTTGTAGCTATATGCAGCCTCAGCAAAGCCATGGGTAGATTGGTGACCAAGGCACTGTAGTTTCCTGGCAAAGTTTGGCCAGAATTTGTTTTAAGGTTTGGTTGACTATTTTTACTTTTCCCTGAGGCTTGGAGTCTCCAGGAACTATGAAGATGATAATTAATTCCGAGGGCAGCCGATAGACCTTGGGTTATTTTGCTAGTAAAGGCTGGCCCATTGTCACTTTGGAGGGACTTAGGCAGTCCAGACCCGGGGATGATTTCCCTTAGGAGGGCCTTAGCCACCTCATTTGCTGTTTCCCTTCTAGCCGGAAAGGCTTCCACCCATCCAGTAAAAGTATCTACCAGTACTAAGAGGTACTTATGTTGCCGGATTTCCTCTAAAACTCTTGGCTGTGTTACAAAAAAAGAATTTTAAGTACATGCCAGTTTAGTTAGGCCAGTAGTTTATTAAGAAAATGAGAGAAATGGGAGAAAATAACAGATTATGGGTCCCAGGTATACTTGTGAGTTGGCTCAGGCAGAGAGAAGAAAAGGGGTAAACAGGGCTGACATAGACTACAAATCCCCTTTACAGATTACTAGTGCCCAGGTATACTTGTGTGCTGATCCAGGCAGGGAGAGAAAGGCCAAAACAGGGAAGAGGAGTCAATTTAACTTGTTGCTTTTTAAACCATTAATTACCCCACCCCTTGTTAATGTTCAGGGGCAGGAGTCCCAGCTGTTTACTGTTTTGATTGGTTACCCCACCCGTCATTTTCCTGGGGGGCGGGGGAGGAATGGCAAAGCCCGTTGAGAACATCCAGGGCTTTTCCTTGATCCCGGACGAAATCCCGTTCCGAAAGGGGGTTCTCACAGGGTTCTTCCAGCAGCCATCTTGTGGGGTCTCCATGGCCATGTGTTTCATGGCCGTGTTATTCTGCCAGGTCCCAGATTCGTCTTTATTCCCTAATTTAGCCTGCCTCGCTTGTATCCCTAGCAAGATGGCATGTGGGTAAAGTCTATCTGCCAGTCCTCCCCAGTGTTTGATCCCCACAGCTGGACAGGGCAGGTTAAGGGAAGAGGTTTGTTAAGCCTCCCATTGTTTGGGTCATTAATTGCACATAAGGAGCAACTTTTGTGACCTCCTTGATTGTTTTTGCCAGGCCCTGGCCCTCAAAAACCCATTTAGCTAAGCTGGTCAGGGCGTCCCTCCCTAGATGGGTGGCTTGTGGAGTCCCTGAAGGACCTTCCATTGCACTGCCGCCGGCAGGTAGACTTGAACTTCCTTAACAAGCCACTCACTAGCATCTGAGGTAAACTCTAGGCTAGCCACTTAAGTTTCCTCACCCTGGGTATACTCTGGAGCCTTAGGTAGTGGGAAAGATTCTGGAATGGGGGCTAGGAGGGAGACTTGGGTTTGCACTGTGGCTTTAGCTGCTGAGTCTGCTCGGGTATTTCCCCTAGCTATAGCAGTGTCTGTTTTCTAGTGCCCTAGGCAATGCATAACTGCTATTTCTTGGGGCAACAGAACAGCCTCTAGTAGGTCCAGGATTTCTTGCCAGTGATTAATAGGCGAACCACTGTTAGTAAGCAAGCCTTGTTCTTGCCACACAGCAGAGTGGGCATGGAGGATGAGGAATGCATACTTGAAGTCTGTGTAAAAGTTAGCTCTTTTCCCAGCAGCTAGTATTAAGCCATGAGTTAGGGCAATTAACTCTGCCCTCTGGGCTGACATCTGTGGGGGAAAGGCTTCGGCTTCTAGACCACGGCATAACCTGCCCTTTTAATTCCTTTCCTGACAAAACTGCTTCCATCTGTGAACCACTCAAAGTCTGGGTTTGAGGCTCATCTTTTTGATCTAGCCTGCTTGAGTAGTTTTGGTTGAGCGTTTCAAGGCAGGAATGGAGGAGACAGAGGCCCCTTAGGCTCTGACCTTGGGCCTTCTCCTGCCAGTAACAGGGTGGCTGGATTGAGGGTTTGACAAAACCCTTAGCTGCATGTTAGGGGACTCTAGGAATTGAGCCTGGTATTTAATTAACCGGCTACCTGTAAGCCATTGATGGCCCATAGCTTCAAGTACATCTTTTACCTGGGGTGAAGACTGTGAAAGGTTGCCCCCAGGTTAATTTGGTGGTTTGTTCAATTAAAAGGGTGGTTGCTCTCAGGCAAGGTGGCTATCCCTGCACTGTTATTCAGGGGTTTGGTGAAATAAACTATAGGCTGAGAAATCTCGCCCAGTTTCTAGACTAACACTCCTAGAGCCACTCCCTTCTCAGTGACTTACAGAAAGAAAAGCTTATTTAGGTTAGGAATTCCTAAGGCCGGGGGCAAATTAAGGCCTGTTTTAAGGCATGGAAGGCAATTTCCTAGTCCATTCCCCATTCTAAGGGTTGGTTATTAGCCCTGTTGCCAGATTTTCTCAAGGTTCTTGGCTAAGCTACAAAAAATGAGTTGTAAGCGCAAGCCAGTGTAATTAGGCCAGTAATTTATTAAGGAACGGAGAGAAGCGGGAGAAAATAAACAGATCATGGGTCCCAGATAGAGAGGAAAGGGGCTGAAAAGAGATTAAAAAGGGCTGATTTATAGACTACAACCCCCCATTACAGATTACAAAGCCCCAGGTTTACTTGTGTGCTGATCCAGGCAAGGGGAGAAGAAGCAAGGACAGGGGCGCTTTGGATTTCGTGCTTGCTTTTTAAACCATTAGTTATTCTGCCCCTTTGTTAATGTCGGGAGGAGTCCCAGCTGTTTGCTGTTTTGATTGATTACCCTACCCCTCAATCCCCTGGGAAGGCCCAATGATGAGGACCCCAGAGAATATCCGGGGCTTCTCCTTGATTCTGGAGGAAATCCTGTTCCAAATGGGGGTTCTCACGAGGTTCTTCCAGCAGCCATCTTGTGGGGTATTCATGGCCATGTGGGCTTTCTGCCAGGTTCCAGATCCATTTCTTGATTCCCTAATTAGCCTGCCTTAGCCCGTGCAATAGTACGGTGCAGTGGCCAGGCTATTTTGCCAAACCTGGATATCCACAGTCTACAGTAACCAGCCATCCCTAGGAAAGCCCGTAGTTGTTTCTTTGGGGCTGAGGAATACCATTGATGGCTTGAACTTTTACTGGGAAGAGAGCCCTTTCCCTTGGGGTGAGAAGAAACCCTAAATAGGCGGCTTTCTGCTGAGAGATTTGTGCCTTGGATGCCGACACTCGGTAGCCCCTATTGGCTAGGAAATGAAGGACTAAAATGGTGTTGGCATCAGAAACTTCCTTTGTCAGACTACAAAGATCATCCACATATAAGAGGAAGCTGAGGCAAGTGGAGATCAGCTGGGTCCTGAGCTAAGACATTCCCCCAAATATGAGGGCTGTCTCGGAACACTTATGGCAACACAGTCCACTTAAGCTGGACTAGAGATTTAAAGTTAGACTCCTGCCATTCAAAGGCAAAAAGGAACTGGGAGTCCAGGAGGAGTGGATGCAGAAAAAGGCATCCTTTAAGTTAAGAACAGTAAACAAAGCTGCGGTTACTGGGACCTGGTTTAGCAGATGATGAGATAGATTGATATAACAAAGCTATTATTAACTGCTTTTAAGTCTTGAACCAGCCGATAAGTGCTGTTGGGCTTTTTTACAGGAAGAATGGGTGTGTTGCAAGGAGATTGTTAGGGAATTAGGAGGCCATTCTCCAAGAACTTTCAAATCATGGGCTGGAGGCCTTTAACAGCTTCCTTCTTAGGGGAGTACTGCTTTCTATGAGAGTAGGGCTGGTTGGTATTATAAGCAATGGAAACAGGGGAACCCGGAGGGCCTGACCTGGAATTCCTGTATCCCATACTAAGGGATTTATTTGATTGGCTATTTCTTGTGAGATTTCACTTAGTTGGGTCCTCAGGTCTGACGCTGACACTGCAACCATTTGAAACAGATGGTTTCAAATCCAGGCTCACTCACTCTCATTTCTGAGGCATTATGGGGGTTCAGGTTGGGGTCCACTAATCAAATGCTAGCCCCCAGGGAATAGAGACAGTCTCGTTCCATTTACGGGACCAGGCATTCTGGAATAACTAGGAACTGATGGCTAATTCGGAGGCTTCTTATTCTACAGGGGAGAGGTTTACTAAACAGTCTAGATCTTGATTTTCCATCAACTCCCACTATAGGGCACAACTGAGATAAAAGAGGTCTGGACACAAAAGGACAAATACTGTATGAATGCGTTACTATGAACTAAATATATTGTGTAACATATTGTTTGATCCACACACACA
>JAQZBX010065600.1:0-16271 GCA_029593785.1 Cabassous unicinctus | reverse complement strand
AAAAAAAAAAATTTACCTAGTATTGTTTCCTAATTTAATCTTTTCTAAAAAAAATTTTAAAAAAGGAATTCACTTTTGGGGCCAAGAAAATAAAACAGTAAAAAGTACTAACCAGTTCCAGGTCTTCTGAGTCAATGTGCCCATAGCTGATTGCTTAGTAAACTGTGGCCTCTGCCCTGGGAGATTTAGTCATTGCACACAGTTTGGCTTCTGGTCCTTTCCTCCTATAGAGGTGATAACTGAGAAACTTCTGGAAAATGATAAAAATTCAAGATGCTCCACTGGTGAGTTCTTAAGAGACAATTAGCTGTCTTGGGAATTTGACTTTGCATGTATCTTGCTCCATTAGTCCCTGGAGCTAAGCCTTTCTATGATCCTTAGAAAAGTCAGGATGCTTCTAGCACAATTCCAGATCCCAGATGACTCCAGCAATATACAACATCACCTACCATATTACCCACCGGCCTGAAAACTCCTTGGTAAGATTTAATGTTCTCTGGGAACTTGGGTAGGTGGGGTAGTAGGGGGGGATTCCACTCTATCTGGAGCCGCCATCGCTGCCTCCATTTGTCCTTATACTCTTATGAAAAGCTGCATACTATTACTCTGCCTTCCAAGAATGCCATAGGGCTGACTTTTTGGGTTCCTTATTGGTATTTTCACACTTTGACCATAAATATGCATACCTTTTTTCTTGAGAAGTTTTTGCAAAGCAGCTTAGAATAACTCATTTTTCTTTTCCTAATAGTTGCCCAAATATTTTTATTCATTTATAGTAATTATATTGTTTCCTTTTGTTAAAAAGAAGTTTTGCATGACAGTTAAATGAAGCAGTTTTCGGTCAAGCAATCTCACATAGTCTTATTTAATATTCTTAATCTGAATTAAATCATTTTGCTGTTACTAACATGTTCAGTTTTGTGTTTGAGTTTCAGAATTAAGGTTTGCTTCTGTCATACACTGCTTTGATTTTGATCTAAAATTTAAAAAAATAAGTCGTGATTCCAATTGTCAAAAAGAAAAAGAAATGTAAAATTATTTAATGTAAATAATATTGGCTGAATAACATCTCAAAGAAAAAAATCTATCATACAAACAAATGAAGACAAACAACCATTAGAGAACTTTATCAAGGGAAAGCATGAGGACAAAAACTAAATTTGAAAAACCTACTGCTAAGAAGGAAGCCAAGCCAAGTCACGGTACAGACTGTACGTAAGAGGCCTTATGGAATAAAGCTGTGATCAAGAGGGAAGAGCACAAAGCCGAAGAAGGTTGTCAGCAGAATTCTAGTGGGGTCACTGTTAATTCTGGGGCTAAGGGGTTCGACTGTTCTGAATTCAGAAGACACCCCCAGCTTAATTTAGATATATAATGGTGCTGAAACACTTTTGCACAGGCCAGCAAAAGAATAGACATTGGTGTTATTGGATGTCACAATGATCTGTCTAGCCAGTATAATAATGTTTTATTTCATCAGCCTTATAAAAACAATTACATTTGTTCAAGCACTGAGCAAATGTATTATACTGTATAAGTGGTTGGGTCTCCTTTCATTATATAGTAGTAATAAGTATATATTTACACAGAACTTTTCCTTTATAGTGTGCCTTCACTTCATTATCTCATTTGATATAATAACCCTGTGAGTTTGAAAGGTATCATTATTATTATTATTAATGATTATCGTCGTCATCACCATTTTCCAAACACTTGACACAAGCTATGTCACAGGGAGCAGAGGGATGAAATTTCCTTTTGGAAAATCCACTTACGGGTCTTATTTTCAAATAGAATTTCCATAGATTTAATCAGGCTAAGAGGAGGTGAATGTTTCACTGTGTCTCTGAAGAGAATTACTGAACCAGGCATTCTAAACATACTCAAGCTTGTATGATAGAGAGTGCATTGAACTTCAGAATCCAAGCTCAGCCACAGACTAGATTTATTAACTTGGAGGAGGAATCACTTCTCGGAGTCATAGTTTTCTTTTCCAACATGGGAAGCAATAAGATCTGGCTGGTGTGAAAACTCAGATTTGATTATGTGGATGAAAGCTTTCTAAAAGTGATAAATCTGCAGTTGCATGTGGCAGTAGAGGGGTATCCTAGCTGATGAAAGACCCTGTTGGACACTACTGAGGAGACTAGACGAGGGAGAGAGAACAAGCAATCCCTGTCCAACGAGCCAGAAGGGAGGAAAGAGTGGGCAGAGGGAAACGCCGGTGAAGCGGGTGTGGGCAGTAGCCGCAGCTCCGCCAGTGAGCCCAGTGTGACCTGCCAAAGGAGTGTGACTGGCATCAAGTAAATAATAACCAACAGTTAAAAAAGCATTTTATGGGGGAGCAGGTGTAGCTCAGTGGTTGAGTTCTTGCTTCTCATGTATGAGGCTCTGGGTTCAATCCCCAGTACCTCCTGAAAACAAAAACAAAAACATTTTATAGCGTATACAACTTGGCTACCAGCAGCTCTCTCAATCTTGTTTAATCCTCATAACAATTTTGTGAGGTAGGTATCTTCCATTTTTACAGATAAGTACACGAAGGCTCAGTGATGTCAAGTCAGAGACCCTATACCTAGGAAAGGACAGATCTCAGATCCTTGTACTTCTACCAGACTCCGTGGGCTTTTCATTATGCCATGTTCTAGAAAAGGCTTTTTGTGATCATCCCGTTTCAGATAGTCTGCAGTTGTCAGAAAAGTAGATGCCTGGTGGTGAGGACAGGCAGGGAAGCCCACGTGACATGGGTCCCATTTTGGAAGAGGCACTATGCACCTTTCCATCCAGTGGCCACACAGCCACACCAGGGTGAATCCCAACTGTCATGGAAAAGTGGGAGAAGACATGGCTTTGTCTAGCCCAGCAGTGGTTCTGTAATTAGATAGCTATGAAGATTCTTTTTTTTTTTTGGTATTTTGAATAATAAAATGATTCATAGGATGTTGTATATGTCATAGGGTTTGCACAACTATTGGCACACATTCATGTTTTTTTAGACAACAAAGCAAGAATGCGAATGTAGACTACCCAAAGCCGTGCCATTGAGGGGGTGGTCTGAACAAATTCTGGTAAAAACAATTTCCATTCTTTTTTGGGAATTCAGTTTCAAGGCATTCTTTTCAGCTGTGCCTTTTCATTCCTTTTAATCGGCTTTAAGAGAACTTGCTGTATATTTCAGACTTTTTGGAGGAAGTTGACTGGGTGTTTTCATAGTAAAAGCTACTATAATCAGTGTTTTCCAAAGGTTTGACCGATAAGTGGAGAAAAAGATTAAAAAACTTGGCCTATGCAAGCAACTATAGAGCCATACAGGTGGAAAGAATGGGTTTAAGTGGTGAACAGATACTTCAGTATTTGAAGAACCTCCCCCAATTCCTTTTCAGATATTTGGCAGGTTTCTTTGTGCTCATATTATTAGGTTGAACTATATAAAATTAGTAATATTTAATTAAAAAATGTTTTTTGATCTACAAAAATGGCAGTTTCTTTTAGTTCCACCAAATATGTTTTTCAAAAAAGGGAGGCAATAATAGATATGATGGAAAAACTTATCTTCCTCTTCTTCTGCCTTCCCTGCCTTCACTTCTTTTCTTCCTTTCTTTGTGCAGACAAAAATATATTTTGTGTCAACTTTGTTTCAAGCCCTAATTAGGGATAATTTTCTTGTTTCTTCTGTGTGTTCCCAACTTAATTTTAATTTTATTGCTATTAATAGCTGTATGGTGTTCTCTGAGGACACTGCAGCTGCCGACATAGAAGAGATGGTTCACAAAAGTACAGAGTACCATGGAGAGCTAGTCTGAATTCAGATTTTTGTCTGGGATGCTTAAGAAGCAGATAATTGACAACAGTGGTTGTCTGCTTTTTCATTGAGGTTATAAGTCCCTTGACACTATCTCGGACACTATCTTGCATTTGCTGACTCCAAACTCTGATTAATCTGCTTGTTTCATATGAAAAACTCATTTGAGTTTTTCAACAGAGGATTAAAAATAAATTAATACAATTTCATGCCTGTTTCCCCTGACATGTGAGGCATATGATAAGGGGACAAATATTCCAGTAGAACAAGAATAGTCTGGACCTAAAGTAATATTAGCAAAGGAGAAATGACACAAGTTTGACAAGGAACAAGAGTGGTCCCGTTGCAGTTTTGAAGGTAATGATGAGAAAGTTGAAATTTGTGTGGAGAAGAAGGCCACTCAAACATGAGTGTTTCAAAAGGAATAGTGTGAGCAGCCAAAGAACGAGCACGAGGACGCCTGGTGATGGAAATAGAAACATTCTGTTCTAGCAAGACTATGAGGCACTTGGATTTAGAAACCCCAAATCAGCATGTCTCTCACATGGAGTAATAAGGACAAAAACGCCCCGACGAGGTCTCATGAGGAGATGAAAGGACCCTAGACTAATTCGTTTCTTGCCAACAGATGACTTGGACATTGACTTTCTGAAGTTGTATTAATAGCAAATTTATATTCTTAATACAAATACTCTCATCCCCTCTGAGTCTTAGAAAATGGGGCCAACTTAACTCTCTCCATATGTATGCTCCAGGGAAAACGATGCTTAGTGAGCTCCAGTTACACAACCTACAAGAAATGTCTATCCAGATCGACATTAATCCAATTTGTAGTGTTCTGGATGAAGAAATTGTATTCCACTGTTGGTGCTAAATTTACTAATATAGTCATGGGAGTATACAGCTTTTCTGCTGTTTCTTTTTCCTTTTTGAATGAAGTATATTGGATGGAGTCCACACTTACCAGGAGTGTAAACTGGGAGCCTCCATGTTAGCATTGTTTTAACACATCAACTGATGGAGTGACTGTGAAGTGAACAGATATCCTTGTAACCTTGAGACTACTAAGGTCTATTGTCATTTGAAATGAAGTAGTAACTGCTTAGAGAGAGCAAGCTTCAGTTGCATCACTGTGTACCAAAATTGTAGTTACCCATCTGGATAACAAAACAAGCTATTGGCAGGAAGAAAAGGAAAATTGCAAAAATTAAACAAGGCAAGTATGATTGCCATATTGCCTTTTCTCTCTGAAATGCAAGAATCAGTAAAGATAATTTCCACATTTGGGTCTTGGCTTCTCATGGGTTTTTATGTCATCCGATCTGACATGGTATTTATTGGTGGCTCCTCACAAGGCTTTGAATTTTCACAATTGATTCTCTTGTGGGAATCGATCATGCTTTTTCCATGCCATAGTCACAGCTTTCCCTGAGCACATCTCTTTTGACACAGCTTTCCTTTGTCACTTATTCCGTTCTCTTACTGCAAGCTTTTCTTTATTTAATGAACTTTTAAAAGACACTGGACAGACATATTGTCCAGAAAGGACCAGGTTCCTGTAATTTACAACTACATCCCAAGTAAAAAACTAAAATTTCCACTAAAATACTGTGACTTTGCTTTTAAACCTAGAGTATATACACGATGCTATGACAGAGGCATCAAGGCATGTCAAATCACATTCCATGTGCAGCGAACAAGCTCTGGGTTATTTAAATACATTACAGATGGATGAGAAAATATGAAAATAAAAGCCTTCCTAAGTGAAACCATACTGTGAAATAAATGAAATAACATTTTTTTCTTTCAAAGATATGGAATGAGTCCATGCAGTTTGTTATGGCAATTGAAACTTATGCTTTTTTTTTTTCCTTGTAATTTTGGGTTAACTAAGTTAGCCATGTTTTCTCTTTGAATGGAGAAGAAGAGGACAATTAAGTTATAAAGAGATCCTCTTCTTGTCTAGATCTACTTGAAAAAACTAGAAGTATAAACGTCCACTAAGAAGTTTGCCTCGGGTAAATGTTAACTCTTTGAGTATGTTCAAGATATACTCAGGAAAAATAAGAGAAAGTTGTTTAAATATTGTTAAAATCATGCCTATCAGAAATAAGGGCCAGTAGCACCATTACAAATTGTCAGGATAGAAGTTTTCACCCATATTGTACAGTGTTGTTTTTTTAAAAATTATTTTATCCATTACATATAACTGGTAGAGAATTGTAGTCCAAGTAGACAAAAATTCAGTAAGTCTATACCATCAAATGGTTTCCCTAATGGACATTTGTTCAACACTACACCCAACAGCAGCAGAATAATTTTTTTCTCAAGTGCACATGGAGCATTCACCAAGATAGACCACAGGCTGGACCATCAAACAAGCCTCAATAAATTCCAAAAGATTATATCAGAACAGAGTATGTTATCTGACAACAATGGTATTAGAAAATAATAACATTATTTAGAAAACATCTCAACTATTTGGGTCAAAGAACAACCAAAAGAGAAGTCATAAAGTATTTGGACCTGAATAAAAATGAAAACACAGCATATTAAAAATTTTGGGGGTGCAGCTAAAACAGTACTTATGAGGAAGTTTATGGATTTACATAGTTCTCTTAGAAAAGAAGAAAGAGATGAAAACAATAATTGTTACTTCCATTTTAAGAAACTAGAAAAAGAAGGGCAGGTTGAACCCAAAGTAAGTAGAAGAAAGGAAATAATAAAAACAGTAGCAGAGGTTCAAGAGGGTGGAATGAGATGCTTTGGGCTCTATCTCCCCACAGAAAGTTTGAACAAACAGCAAGAACTGGCAGAAGCATCTTTCCCATAGCTCCAGAAAACAGTTAAAGGACTGCAGTAACAGGGCATGTGCAAATCAAGAAAAAGGCCACTTAAAATCAGTAGGCTTTTGTAGCACCCTGGCTGGCTTCTTCCCCCACTCCTCGCCTGTTCGCAGAAGTGGCCCATACTCCCAGTGTGGATCCCTGCTCCTGGTACGAGAGAGAGCAGAGTAACCCTTACGAACCTACTGGGAACATGTAAAACTGGCCCAATCTGGTGGTGGCCTGAAGGACTTGTCATCCCAAACTTGCCCTGCCTGCATGTAGAAGGTGGTTCACAGAGCTCTCCTATGGAATTTTGTGGGACAGCAGTCAGATCATTCTGCCTGAGGCAAGAGATTGCTGGCTGCAGGACATACAGTGCAGTGCCTGGGACTGTGAGGAAACTGTCTTCTGGGGAAGAGGGGGCATTTGGAACCATGTGAATGGGGGAATTGCCAGGGCCACGTGCACATGCTCAGGACAAGAAGCACACACACAAAGAATCAGGGAGACTCCTACATTTTGGCCTGGAGCTGTTCTCTAAATTTGTTGTATGGATAAACCCTGAAAGAGAGCACTCACACAGGTCAGTCTGCAAAAGATGAGATGTTTTCTTTTGCCTTTCTCTTCCTCTTCTTCCTCCTCCTCCTCCTCTTCCTCCTTCTTCTTTGTTAGCTTCTAACAATCAAGGCAAACTCTGTCATAACACTAGCTGGATACAAGTTGAAGGAACAGACACCTCGGACTAAATTCTAGCATTAACACATTAAAATATCAAAATGTTCAGATTTCAATAAAAGGTTACAAAACATACAAAGAAACAGGAAGCAATGGCCCAGGCAAAGGAGAAGATTAATGCATTGGAAACCATTAATGAGGATGACCAGACCTGGGATATGCTAGACAAAGCTTTAAAAATGGTCCTAAATATGATAAAGGAACACATGGACAAAGAACTAAAAGAAATCAGGAACATAAAAGGTGAACAAAAAGAGAGCATTAATAGAAAGATGGAAATTATGAAAAGGAGCCAAATAGAGCTGAAGAGCACAATAACAGAAATGTGAAAAATCCTATATAGGGGTTCAACAGCAGATTGGAGCTGGCAGAAGAATCAGAGACTTGAAGATAAGAGGGTTGAAACCATCCAGTGTGAGGAGCAGAAAGAAGAAAGAATGAAGAAAAGTGACCAGAGCCTGAGGAACCTGTGGGACACCATCAAGCATACCAATATATACATTTTGGGAGTCCCAGAAGGAGAAGAAAGAGAGAAAGGAGCAGAGAAAATATTCAAAGAAATAGTGGCTTAAAACTTCCCAAATTTAATGAACAACATGAACATATACATCAAAGATACTCAACAAACTCCAAACATGATAAACCCAAATAGAACCACACCATGCCATCTTATAATCAACAGATGTCAAATACCAAAGAGAGAGAATGCTGAAAATCGCAAGAGAGAAGCACTGTGCCACAGACAAGGGAGCCTCAATAAGATTAAGTGCCTGTTTCTCGTCAGAAGCCATGGAGGCAAGAGGGCAGTGGGGGAACATAAAGTGCTGAAAACAAAAAATTGCCAAGAGTTTTATGTCTTCTGAAACTGTCTTTCAAAAACGAGGGAGCGATTAAGACATTTCCAGATAAACAACACCTGAGGGACTTCATCACCACTAGATCAGCCCTCCTGGAGATGGTAAATTGTGTTCTGCACGTTGAAAGGAAAGGACAAGAGACAAGTGAAGATTGGAGCCATGTGAAGTAATAAAGATCTCCAGTAGGGGTAATGACATGGGTAAACATAAATACTAGTACTATTGTATTTTTGGTTTTTAACTGCACTTTTTATTTCCTACAGGATCTAAAAGGCAAATGCATAACATGTAATGAGTAATCAGTGATTTGGGTTAGCATAACACATGAAAAAGTTAATGTAGTTTATTTCATTAACAGATTAGAGAAGAAACATATGATCATTTCAATGGATGCAGACAAAATATTTGACAATATTCAATACTTGTTTATGATTTTTAAAAAATCTTTCAAGAAACTGAGAATTGATAGAAACTTTCTAAAATGAAATGACATCTACAAAACTTAGACCTATCATCAGACTTAATGCTGAAATACTAAATGCTTTTTCCCAGGTTTGTAAATGAGAAAAGGATAATAATTCCATCCTTTCCGATCAACATATTACTGGAGATGCCAGCAAGTACAAGAAGGCAAGAAAAAAGAAAGAAATGTCATAAAGAGTGGAGAGGAAGAAGTACAGGTGTCTTTTCCCTAGTTAACATGATTATGTATAGAAAATCCTAGAAAACTTATAAAAAGTAGAGCTTTTTAATGAATTTAGTGAAATCCCAGGATCCAAAGTCAATGTAAAAATTAATTTCATTCCTATAATTTAAAAAAGAAGAATTAGAAAAATAAATCACAAAACAGTTCCATTTACAGTAGCATCCCAAACGTAAAATATTCAGGAATGTATTTAATGGAATATGTGCTAAACCTCTATGTTAAAGTACAGAACATTGCTAAATGTTCATGGATTTGAAGCCTCAGTGCAGTTACAATGTCGATTCTCTCCCAGTTTGATCATTAGAGTTAATACAGTCCCATTCAAAATGCTAATAGGCTTCTTTTTGTGTAGAAATTGAAAAGTTGATTCTAAAATTTATATGGAAATGCAAAAGGCCTAGAATTGCCACATCAATCTCAAAAAAGAGGGGCAAATTTGGAGGACTTATGCTAAATGATTTCAAGACTTACGGTAATTGCATCTACAGTAATTAAGAACATCTGGCCTTATTGAAAAGATAGTCAAATAGATAAATAAAAAAGATAGTCCAGAAACATCCACATATATGTGGTCAAGTGATTTTTGACAAGGATCCCAAAACAATTCAATGAGGAAATGAAAATCATAGCAACAAATAGAACTGGAACAACTGGATATCTACAAAGAAAAATGTCACCTCAACTCCTTACACTATACACAAAAATTAATAAAAGATATATCATGGAGTGAAACATAAAAGCTAAAACTATGATGATTCTAGAAGAAAACATAGGGAATATTTTTTCAAGCAAGTGGTAAGAAAATGTTTCTTAGAGAAAATAAAGCTCTAACCACTAAAGAAAAGCAGATAATTTGGACTTCATTAAAAAAAAAAGAAAATATTTTGCTCCTGGAAAGACATCAATAAGAAAATAAATAGGCAAGCCACAGAATGGATGAAAATATTTAAAACACATATATATGACTAAATACTTGTGTCTAGATAATATAAAGAACCACTGCAATTTATATTTTAAAAAAAAGACCAAAAAGTGGGCAAAATACTTAGTCACTTTAAAAGACAATATACTTCAATGACCAATATAAAAGGAAAAATTTCTCAATATTGTTAGTAATTAGGGAAAAGTAAATTAAGACCACAATGAGATACCTCTAACACACCTACTAGAATGTCAATAACTTAAAAATAAAATGGTTGGGTATATCAGTGTTGGCAAGGATGTAATTCAGCCATAACTCTCAAATACTGCTGATAGAGTGTAAAATGGAAGAATCAGTTTGGAAATATTTTTAGCAGTTTCTCAAAAAGTTAACATATGTCTACCCTATGTCCCAGCAATTCCACTTCTAGATATTTATGCAAGAGAAATGAAAATATCTGTCCACAAAATGCCTTAAATAAGAATGTTCATAGCAGCTTTATTCATAATCATCATCATAATAATAAAACTAAGAAAAGCACTTATGTTCATCATCAGGAAAATAATAGACTCTAGTGTATTTATAAAAATGAATTGCTGCTCCACAATAAAAAGGAACATACCACCGATACACACAATAACATGGTTGAATCTCAAAAATATTAGGCTAAGGAAAAGAAGGCAGACAAAAAAGGGTACACATTCTCTGATACAAATTATCTGAAGTTCTAGAATACTTAAAACAGATCTATGCTGATAGAAATCAGACCAGAGGTTGCTTCAAAGGGGGTTTTCTGATCAGGGGCATGAGAGCAAATGGGGAGAGGGGCATGTTCTATCATTCCATGCGGGGTTACGTGGGAATATGCATTTGTCAAAACGGAACATGCCAGTATATGTAAATCATGTCTCCATGAAAAATTTCTGTTTTACTGGGAGAATGGGGTTATCTGGATTGGTGTGGATGGCTTTTTTTCATATAATACACGTTATTTTTAAAGATGTTTTAGATTAGAGAAAAGTTACATCAAAAGTGTAGGGGAGGTACTGCCAAACTTTCTTCCACAGAGGCTGCACCATTCTCCATTCCCACCAACAGTGAAAAAGTGTTCCTGTTTCCCCACATCCTTTCCAACATTCTTCTGTTTTCTGTTTTTTTCCTAATAATTTTTTTGTAATAATGGCCATTCTATAAGGTATAAATGGTTTCTCACTGTAATTTTGATCTGCATTTCCTTAATTGCTAGTGATGTTGAGCATTTTTTTGATGTGCTTTTTGGCCATTTGTATTTCCTCTTTGGAGAAATGTCTATTCATGTTTTTTGCCCATTTTTAAATTGGGTTGCTTATCTTTTTATCATCAAGTTGTATGATCTCTTTATAGAACATGGATATCAAACCCTTATTGGATGTATGGTTTCCAAATATTTTCTCCCACTGAGTAGATTGCCCTTTTACTTTCTTGACAAAGTCTTTTGAAGAACAAAAAAGTGTTTAATTTTGAGGATGTACCCATTTATCTATTTCTTTTGTGGCTTATACTTTGGGTGCAAAGTTTAAGAAACTACTGCTGACCACAGGATCTTTTTCTTTTCTGTTTTTTCTTTTTCTTTTTTCACAGATCTTGAAGATGTTTTCCTATATTTTATTCTAGAAGTTTTATGTTGTAGCTTTTTTATTTAGGTTCTTGTTCCATTTTGAGTTATTTTTTGTATAAGGTGTGAGATAGGGGTCCTCTTTTTTTCTTTTGGCTATGGATATGTGGTTCTCTCAGCACCATTTGTTGAATAGACTGTTCTGGCCCAGTTGGGTGAGCTAATATTTTGAAGCAATGGCAAGAAGATATTTTTTTTGAATACCAACAAACAACAATAGTGGGATATAAGGGGATATGGGATTTTTTTCCTTTCAGAGCAATGAAAAGTTCTAAAGTTGACTGAGGTGATGACAGCACAACTCTGTGATAAAAATGAAAGTCACTGGGTATACACTTTGAACATACTGTACAAAGCATAGGACTGTATAAAACAGTGAATCCTGTGGTGGATGATGGACTGTGGTTAACAGGACAAATATAAGAACGTTTTCTCCTGAATGTTAACAAATATAAAATACTAATATAGGTGTTAATAATTGGGTGGGTTGTGGGAAAATACACCAAATGTAAGATATTGGCTACAATTAGTAGTAATATTTTGACGATGTTCTTTCATAGTTTGTAACATATATTTCACAACAGTGCTGGGTGTTGGTGGTAGGGTGTTGTATGGGAGCCCTGTATGATGATATGCATGTTTGTTTTGTAAGTTCACAAATTTTACTATACATTCATTGTTTTATGTTTGTTCATGTATGAATGATATACTTCAATAAAATTTATTTTTAAAAAGTATTAGGGTTTCCCATATACCCCACTCCTCCTCACATTTTCCCTTATTAATAACATCTTACATTATTGTAATGCATTTGTTACAACTGATGAACAAATATTGAAGCATTGTTACTAACCTTGGCTACATTATGGTTTATGCTTTGCACTGTACAATTTTATAGGTTTTGACAAAATGTATAATGGCCTGTACCTGTCATTGCAATATCAGGCAGAACAATTCCAATGCCCTAAAATGCCCTATGTTCCACCTATTCTTCCTTCACCCTCGCCTCAGAACCTCTGGGAACCATTATATCAATGTTACAAGTTCTTCCTTTACTACAATAATAATTAGTCTACTTTGGTCCATGGTTGCATTCCCTTCTTATGTTTGTTTATTCCTCGAGTGGGATGGTGATGCCCACTCTGTTTCAGATTGAGAAGGGGCTTAAATTTTATGGGACAGATGGAAGAAATGGTTTTGCTTGCAGTTGTAGACACTCTTTGTTCTTTGGCATGGGGGTTGTCCATCACCATCATTTTGTTAGTTGTCCTGGGTGAGTCTGATGAACTGGAGAGTGGGTGTTGGCCATAACCTAGGGCTCAACTGGCATATGGCCATCAGGAAGATTTAAGTCTCTGGAACATATATTTAATGGGAATAGTGCTAATTATAGGTTCAAATATAAGGGGTAGAAGGATCATATGTGGGGAAATCATAAATAAGTCTAACTCTGTTATACTGGGGAAATAGGTTATCATATATTCCAAGATAAGACCCACCAATGGGGTGCTGATTTCATAGGGTTGTGTGCCCTGCCTATAGTGTCCAATGTCTCTAGAGCCCCCAGGAACATCCCTGTTTAAGGCTTTCTTTACTATGGCAATTAGTAAAATCTGCCCGAGACATGCATAAGTGTAACCTCTGGAATGACTTCCTGACTCACTCTGAAATCTCTTAGCCAGTAAAAACTCTTTCATATTTAATGTTTCCCCCTTTTGATCAAGGTCTTTTTCCATATGCATCGCTGTTTGGTGCTTGGTATTAATTCCTTGGTGCCAGGGAGGCTCATTCCTGGAAGACGTGTCCCACACTGGGATGGGGAGTGGTGGTTAGTGAATTTATTTGCTGAGTTTGGCTTAGAGAGAGGCCACATTTGAACAAGGAGGTTTTCAGGAGGTAACCCTTAGGCAATAATTACTATTAAGCTAAGTTTCATTTCTCCAGGAATAAGGTTCATAAGCACAAGCATGTGTATATGCATTTGTCAAAACTGAACATGCCAGTATATGTAGATCATGTCTCAATGAAAAACATTCTTAAAAATGAAAAACTTCTATCCAGATTTCAAATAATAACTTAGGTGATGGCATGTGATAGGTTAAACAAATTTATTTGTAAACCTTTTGTATATAACTTTGCCACTATTTTATTCATTTACTTATTCAACAATATTTATTGTATACCATCTTCCAGACCATGTTCTGAGCATTTGGAAAACAAGAGTGAACAAAAGTAATGAAACCATGAAGTTGACATTTCTAGTTAGTCTCAAGACGAAGTTTTCTTCAGGTGCTCTGAGCCTTTGTCCTCCCATCTCTAGCGAAGAATGTGCTATTAACTGACTGATGGTTGGGCTGCTTTCACATAACACAATAACCATGATTTTGCCTTAGGTGGTCTTTATAATAATGGTTTTAATTTCCTCAATGGTCCACCACTCAAAAACTGGAATGGGTAGGAAGCCACAGCTGTGTTGTTCTAATTCCCTCAGGTATAAGGGTGAAAATTTAGATTTTGATGAATGAGTTTCTGGAATAGAAAATATAAAATTTATTAATGGAAAGGTGAAATTTAAAATATTGGGTAATTATCTGCCTCAAATATTCAAATACTATTTTAATGTTCTTATATTCTAGTGCTGGAATTTTCTTCCTCACTCTCCCTTGCTCAAATATCATTATATTTTTGCATGAGCAGGCTCTTCTTTCTACATTTCTTGTCTTTTAGTTTAAATTAGTTTGGCTGGGAGCGGATGTGGCTCAAGCAGTTGAGAGCCTTCTTCCCACATGGGAGGTCCCAGGTGTGGCCCCCAGTGCCTCCTAATAAAACAAAAACAACAAGCAAACAAATGAAAAAACCAACTCAGGAGAGACGATGTGGCTCAGTGGTTGAGCGCCGGCTTCCCACATACGAGGTCTCGGGTTCAATCCCTGGTACCTCCTAAAAACGAACATCAACAAACAAACGAATGAAAAACCAGCTCAGTGGAGCTGATGTAGCTCATGGTTGAGTGCTGGCTTCCCACATATGAAGTCCTGGGTTCAATCCCTGGCCCCAGTATCTCAAAAAAAAAAAAAAAAAAAAAAAAATAGTTTGTGCATTTATTTTCTCCTTCATCCAAAAAATGCCTTTCTAAGTTGGAAATATCACCTTTCTATTGACATATTCTTTAAAAACCTCCTCCTCCCATCTGTATATGAAAACTTGCTTCTATCCCCTTTCTATCATTCTTTCCAATAACTTGAGCCTTTGACTCTAAGTGACTTACTGAATGACATTCAGGCAAGAGACTGGGGTAGAATGGAGACTGGTAGAAAGGATTACAAGGAAAAAGACAACCACACAAAGGCTGCTTCAGAACTACAGGAAGTACGTTATCTCAGTGTGCCATGAGTCAGCCTGCCCAAAGAAGTCCCTTTGTTTCCATTTTGCCTAAATGTTAATCTTCCCACATTTGATGTCACGTCTGCTGTATTGTATCAGAGAAAACCACAATTTATTGCACAGTTTTCTTTTGTCTCATCAGATTCAAATGTGCGATTTCTCAGGAATTCCCCTTGAATTTGAATGGAATCTTTGTATATATTATCCTTCCCGTTAGGGGAAAACATGCAAAATCATCTATTTCAAGGACTGGAATAAGAGGGAAAATACCAAAGGGTATCTTTTACTTGATGGAAAGTTGATGATCCTCTGAATGTAATGAATATACATGTATAATCTATCTAGAATGTAAAATGTGCTATATAGGCTAACTTCTATATGACAGCCTCAGATTCCAGTCCCTAATTGCACAAACTGCCATGAATCCAGTACTTGAAAGAAGTTGTCTATCCTTGAAACAACACAAGTGTAAGTAACTTATTTAAATAATCATTGAATATATGACCCATATTTTAATTCTTAGCAGGTCAAGCTAATATAAATTTTAGTATTGGTTGTGGTAGCATAAGTCATCAGAAAACATAGAAAACATTTTGGAAAGGGAGTTAAATCTTGTATGAGGTTTTGCTGTGGTTATGGTACAAAAACACAATCCCCACATTTGCTTATTTCTTGCTCATGGGTTGGCTAAGTCTCTGTTTCAGACTGGGTCAGAATCTGGCAGGTCTGCTTCATATGTTTCCTCATTCTGGAACCAGCAGCTACCTGGACAGGTGCTTCTATGGCAGACTGCAAAAGTGCAAGGTGCCAGGCAAACTATGCAAGCCCACTGAAAGCCTCTGCTGACGTCATGTCTGTTTACATTTCAAAGATAGTCGCATGGGCAAACCCCAGATTAATGAATGGGGTGAAGAGGAATAGTCACTGTGGCTGTACTATTTTACATTTCCAACCGCAATGAATAAGAGTTCCTGATTCTCTCCAACCTCTCCAACACTTGTTATTTTCCATTTTTCAAAATAATAGCCATTCTAGTGGGTGTGAAATGTTATTACATTGTGGTTTTGATCTGCATTTCCCCAATGACTTATGAGGTTGAGCATCTTTTCAAGTGCTTATTGGTCATTTGTATATCTTTCTTGGAGAGATGTTTACTCATGTCTTTTACACATTTTTAAAATTGTGTTGGGGGGAAGCGGGTGTGGCTCAGTGGATAGAGCCCCCGTTTACCATATGGGAGGCCCGGGTTCGCGCCCCGAGGCCTCCTTGTGAGGGCACGCCGGCCTGAGCGGTGCGGTGGGCTGATGCAGCAACCTCACGGCAGGAAGCGGCTGTGGCGCAATGGATAGCGCACCCGTTTACCATATGAGAGGCCCCGGGTTC
>JAQZBX010065599.1:0-16274 GCA_029593785.1 Cabassous unicinctus | reverse complement strand
TATAGTTCTGTAATTATTTTTTCTTCTACCTGTTAGCTTCTTTTTTTCTTCTGCCTCAGCCAGGCCTACCCTCCCATTGTCTGCTGAGGTTGGTAATCATCAAATTCAGAATATTCCTCAGTCATTGGGCTGGAGTCACACATGGGGAGAGGAAAGGGCTTGAATGGGAAATGTCTGAAGCTGGGGGAATCAGTCAATCTTTGGCAAGCTGAGTGTACAATGCTCTCCAATTTATTTTAGGATTTTAAAATAAAAATGATGTGTACTTTCTATTTTACTTCCTTAAATGATTGTCACCTGCTTCCTCCAGAAGAGGATACTAGTCATTTCCCCCCTCCCCATGCACCCCCATGACAACCCTAGGCCCTGGTCCTTTACCTTGCAGGAAGGACCTCTGGTGGCCAGAGGGACGACCTCAGAGGTTCTTCAGCAGCTCAGGGCTTGTACAAGTGAGCCTCCCTGTCACTGTGCCTTCAAATGGCCACCAGGGAGCATCAGCTCAGAACTGGGCATTCTCTTAGTGCCTAGCCCTGGGCCTTTTGGCCTGGCCGCTAAGTAAATATGTGAGTTATGGAAAAACCAACTAAATAAGAGAAACAAAGGGGCTGTGTAATCATGGGAACAGAGAACTCAGAAAAAACTTCTGGACTCCTCCAGTCCAACAGACCTGATTCCCCTTCCTTTAATAATCAACATTTTGTAATAGCTCCTTTGCTGTTCTGAAATAGAATTCATGGATAATATGACATATTTGGGACTAAAGTTCATGAGAGGCACTAACATGAAGGAGAAATGAAAGGAAAGTAAGAGCCAACCACCATACTCAGGGGAGCAGTCAGGTACTGGAACATGTAGGTTGAGACCGTGCCTGCCATTGTTACACGGGCAGGTGGACACAGGTATGCAGAGGTGGATCCCCAAATATGCAGGAAGCTTTGCAGGCAGACATAGGATTCTCTGCAAAGACAACCAACTCTTGGTAAAGTTCCAAACACATGAGGTGCATTTTTGCCTCTGTTACACAAGGGTAGCTTTCTTGTGACATTCAGCCTGACTGGAACTATGCACATCATACTGTTTACTTACTGGCCCTCTGCTCAGCCAACAGGTGCAGGGCCGTCCTTCCTCTGGTGGGGCTGGGTCCAGAGGGAGCAGTCTGGCTCTGATTTCCCAGGGATTGCTACATCTAACCTACCCCCCCCACACACACACCCTTTTTTTTCTTTTACCTCACTGTTCTTGTGCACTTGATATTTGGACCTCAGGGTAGGTGTTATCACTTTCCCAACTGAGTCTCATATTGCTATACTTGGTCCATCTATTCGTCCAAACTTCTGAGTGCTTTTTGGATCCTGGGTCATTTGTATTTTTTATTGATTAATTTGTTTTGTTTTTTTCCAAGCAAAGACTCCTCCTGCTTTGGAATTGATTTGCTATACATTTCCTTAAGGATTTTTTCATCTGTATTAATTAAGACTAAAATTCTATAATGATTTTTGTCTGGTATTAATTAGATTTTGATATCAGAGTTATTTTCACCTCATGAAATGAGTTGTAAAGCATTTGAGCTTCCTCTATTTAGTGAAACAAAGTAGTATTGTGGTATTATTTGAATGGTTGATTTCACCAGTGAAGCCATTAGGTCTCTAGCTACCTCTGAGGTAAGATTTTGAAAATGAATTTGATTTATTGATTAGATGGGGCTATTCCAAATTGTTGGCATAGTATTGTTTAATATTCCCAACAATCATTTTATTGTCTCTTGATCTTTCCTTCCTCTTATTGGTAAGTTGTATTTGCTTCTATTTGTTTTTCATCAGTCTTGGTAGAGGATTATCACTTTTAAAAACCTTTACAAAAATATTTGTCTTGGTTAATGTACTTAAGGCTATATTCCTGATAAATGCATTACATTTTTTAATTGTTTAAATAACTATTGTTCACTGTAGAAAATTTTGAAAGCACAGAATAATATAATCATTTATAAAATCACCAAAAATCATATAACCCAGTTGAAAAAACTATGATTAAGTTTTTTTTGATTCATAAAAGAATTTTAATGAATTGGATTCATCAAAATGTAAAAGCTTTGCTCTGATAAAGACTTAAGAGAATGACAGACAAAATACAGACTAGGAGAAAATACTTGCAAATCACACATATGACAAAGGGCTTGTATACAAAGTATATAAAGAACTCAAAAGAAAACAAGACAACCCTATAAAATGCTATTTAAAATTGGCAAAAGACTCACCAAGAGAACATATGGGTAACAAACACATGAAAAAATGCTCAACATCACTGAACCATTAGAGAAATACAAACCAAAACCACAGTGAGTACCACTACATACCTATTAGAATGGTTAAACCTTAAAAAATACTAACAATCCAAGTGCTGGTATAGATGTGGAGCAACCGGAACTCATACATTGCTGCCGGGAATTCAAAATGGTACAGCCACAGTACCAAAATGGTACAGTTGGGCTGTTTCTTATAAAGTTAAACATATGCTTTTCCAGCATCCCTACTCTTGGGTATTTACCTTAGAGAAATGAATGTTATGTTCACACTTAAGTCTGCATACATGAATGTTGTAGCAGCTCTATTCACAAACACCCATAATTGAAACCACTCAAACATCCTGCAGTGGGTGAATGGATGAGCAAACTGTAGTACATAGACACAATGAAATACTACTCAGCAATAAAAAAGAATGCGCTATTGATACTGTAACAACATGGGTGGGCCTCAAAGACATGCTTAGTGAAAAAAGCCATTTTAAAGGCTACATCTCTTAAAGAATAAAAGCTACATACTCAGATTCCATTTCTAAGACATTCTTGAGAAGACAGAACAGTGATGGGGAAAGATGAGTGGTTGCCGGAAGTTAGGAATGGGGAGAGCATGATAACACAGGGCAGCACTAGGGAGGTTGTGGGTGACTGAGCTGTTCTGTATCATTCCCGTGGCAGTTACAGGAGTCTATATGTGTGTTAAAACTCAGGACTGTACACCAAAAATGTTAATTTTACTGCAAGTAAGTTAAAAAATTTTAAAATTATGTGACCTATATAATTTATAAAAAATTAAGAATTTTATAAATTTATAAAAAGCAAAACCTTTGTATTCAAGAAAGTAAGTTTAAGTATTGTCTTTTTCTTTGAAAATAGTATATATGTGAATATGGTCATCTGATTAAAATGAATGGAAAGACTATGTACCTTCTCTGGACAGCAAAAACATATGGTTGTAAAAAAATTAATTAATTAACTAATTAAATAAAAACAAAATTAAAAAACCCTACGGTTGTGCCTGCTTATTCAAGAACCTTCAACACTGGTTTCCTTTTACGCTGTAATACTGTGCTCAGCAGGTTGAGAACAGAATCACCAAGGTGCTTTTCCTCCTTGTTTTAGTCTCTATCTCCTTAAACATTCTTCCCTGTGAAGACTGAAAATACCAATAGACAAGTCTTCCCTTCCTTGTGTGTGTGTGTGTGGTCTTTTACCATTAAATTTTGAATGAATATACCTAAACTTATTAAAGCCATACTTATTAGTTGTATAACATGCTTTTTAAAGGTTTTGTATTATGACCATTTTAGCATATCAATGAAAATATTATGAATGTATAATATTCCATTCTTTTATAATAGAATGTCATTTTCCCATACATATTTGGAATATGAATGTGACTGTTTTAAAGTAGACAGATGATGAAGCTAACCTGGAGTCAAATAAAAAAGGTGATGAGATTGTGTGACCTCTAAGTTCCCTTTCAGCTCTAAATTCCTTTGATGGTTTTAGGGAGGTGTATTAGTCAGCCAAAGGGGTGCTGATGGTTTTTATAAAGGGCATTTATTTGGGGTAGAAGCTTACTGTCACAAGGCCCTAAAGAGTCCAACTCAAGGTACCATAAGAGGTACTTTCTTACCCAGAGCCTGTTGCCACATATTGATGCAAGATGGCTGGTGATGTCTGCGAGGGTTCAGCCTTCCTCCTCCTCCCAAGGCTCCATGGTCCCAGCTTCTTCCAATATCAGCTGTAGGCTGGGATAAGTCTCGTCTCTCTCCTGGGGCTCGTTTCTCTCCAGACTCAGCTGCCCTGCTCTTTCCACAAGGCCATCTGTAAACTGGCAGGTGAACAGCTAGTCACTCTTCCCCAGGCCTCTGCCATGTCTAATGGAGCCTTCTCTCTTGCCTCACATATCTGCTTCTCTGTGTGTTTACTTCCCAGGCTCCAGGATCAAAACTCCAACCTCCCTTCTCTGTGGTGTGGTTTCTCTGTGAGTCCCCACCCCCAAACGTCCTACTGATGCGGCCCAATCAATGCCTTAATCGTTATTTAAATCAAGTAAAGGGAAGCGGATGTGGCTCAATCAATAGGGCTCCTGTTTACCATATGGGAGGCCCTGGGTTCGTTTCCCGGGGCCTCCTTGTGAGGGCAGGCCGGCCCGCGTGGCGCAGTGAGCTGACGCAGCAGGACAACCCAACAAAGGGAGACAAGTAGACACAGAAAAATGCACAGCAAATGGACACAGTGAGCATAAGCAGCAAGGGGGGATAAATAAATAAATAAATAAATAAATAAAATCTTAAAAAAAAATTATTACAAAAAAAAAATTAAAAATAAACAAATAAATAAATAAATAAAGTAAAAGTGAGACTTTGAATCCAATGTAATCTAGTATGCCCAAAGGAACAGACCAGTTTACAAACATAATCCAATATCTATTTTTGGAATTCATAAATGATATCAAACTCCTACAGGAGGCTTTGTCCACTCATGGGTTGCTGATGTGCCACATGTTATTCATTGGCCAAGAATAAGAGAAGTTTCTGATATCTTTAAATAGGCTGTGGAATCATTGGCAAATCTTAGTTCATGATTATTTTTAGTTGACTTTTTCAGTCCTTTTCTTATCTGTCATGATGATGACTACCTGTCTCCATGTTTTAACTGAATATGCATCATCTTCAGTTATTAAAATATGATCTAGCTGCTCTCCCTTCTGGTTCACCACTCAATGTGGGCAGAGCCCAGTCTACATGCAGCAAATGGTGCCTGCACTCCCTGCCATGGTGCCCAGCTCCCCAAAGGCCTCTGCTCCGGTTATTGGCCTTCCTGGTTTGAGGGATACTGGGCACTCATGGGCAAAGCCTGTGCAAACACCAGAAGTTAATATGTCACATCTAACTGTGCATATGGAAATATGCTGATTACATTGGCTATGAATATGATAATGTCCTCATGAGTGAGAGCATTGGACATTCACCAGATTCACAGGAGGATGAAACTGCCATCAAATTGACAGCAGAAAATCAAGGGTTGGTTTGCTAGATCAAGAAGTGAAGGAGGGTTCTTTGCAGCATCTACTGTGAGAATGAAGACCATTCTCAGCAACCATATTGTCTACATTCCAGAAAATGTCGACATCATGCTGAAGGGACACAGTTACTGTGACAGGCCCCAGAGGAACCTGTGGAGGAACTTCAATCCCATCAGAGTAGAACACAGTCTACTTGGAAAGAAAAAGAAGAGGCTTCAGGTTGACAAATGGTGGGGAACTAGAGAGGAACCGGCTACAGTTGGCACTGTCAGTAGTCAAGTACAGAACATGATCAAGGGTGTTACACTGGGCTTCCTTTACAAGATGAGGGCTGCATACACTCATTTCCCCATCAATGTCATTATTCAGGAGAATGTGTCTCTAGTTGAAATCTGAAATTTCTTGGGTTAAAAATACATTTGCAGGGTTCAGATGAATGTTCATTATCTCAAGCCCAGAAAGATGAGTTAATTCTTTAAGGAAATGATATTGAACTTGTATCAAATTCAGCTGCCACAACAGTTGAAACTAAGGATATAAGAAAATTTTTGGATGGTATCTATGACTCTGAAAAAGGAAGTTCAGCAGGCTGATGAATAAAATCTAAGAGTTGTGCATCAGTGGAAACAACAAGATGCCAGACCTATTTGTGATATTTTAAAGATGCAATAAAATTCATGTTTAACTTGAAGAAAGAAAAAAAAAAAACAAAGAAGTGGAGGGAATTCCTTCTAACAGAATTATTTGCGAAGGATTTTCTCAGGATGGAGCTTGATCTATAGTGATCTTGCCACAGTAAATTCTGACAAAAATATTATTTGAAAACAGGTCGGTATGGTTAAGGACACATTAATTCTGTCAATTGTTGTCAAATGTTGGAGCCTCCTGATTGGGTCCTTTGTCTGTAGTCTCTATGCCCACTTCATGTCTCTATGCACAGTTGCATGTCATTTTCACACACTTGGGAGTAAATTGGGAATGATGTGCTCCTTGAACACTGAAGAGTTTGGTATTTCCTAAATAAATGGACATTTTCTTACATATCCAGAACACAATGATCCAAATGAGGAAAATGACGCCTGTTTTCACAATACTAGTGATGTTTACTTTGGTCATTTTGTTTAGGTGATGCCCTTCAGGTCTCTACATAAAAGCTACTATTTTTCCTATAAAATGTAAATAATTAGGTGAGAGATCCTTTGAAATTAAAATCCTGTTCCTTATCAATTCCACTAGTTTTAGCTTTTAATGATAATTTTCTAATTCCACTGGTCTGTGTTTTAATTGGTCCTCTACCTAAAAGTAAAACTTTCTTCTCCCTGCTTCATTCATTTACACCTTCATGCATTATACTTTGTAGACCCTTGGCTTTTTTTTCTTGTAACCGATTTAATGAGGTGTGATTTACATGCAATAAAAGCCACCAATTTCAAATATATAATTCAATGAGTAGTGGCAAATATCATGTCATGTAACCACCTACAGCCATGAGAGAAAAATTCTACCACCCAATAATATTTCTTTGTGTCATTCCCAGTCAGTCCTTTCTCCCACAGGAGTTCTAACAACTGGTCTGCATTCTTTTACTCTAGTTTTGCCATTTCTAGCTTTTCATATAAATGGAATCATACTGTATATAGTCTTCTGTGTCTGGTTTCTTTCACCTGAAATTTATCCATGTTATTGCTTGTAGAAGTACATTTATTTTTTTGAAGGACCGGGGGCAAGGGATTGAGCCTGGGACCTCATACGTGGGAAGCCAGCGCTTAGCCACTGAGCCACATTGGCTTCCCTGAATTGGTTTTTTTTGTTTTGCTTGTTGTTTGTTTTTTGTTTTTTTCAGGAGGCACCAGGGACCGAACCCAGGGCCTCCCATGTGGATGTCGGGTGCTCAGCTGCTTGAGTCACATCCGTTCCCCCATTTTTTATATTACTGAATAATATTTCA
Source organism: Cabassous unicinctus (assembly GCA_029593785.1). Lineage (NCBI taxonomy): Eukaryota > Metazoa > Chordata > Mammalia > Cingulata > Chlamyphoridae > Cabassous > Cabassous unicinctus. The sequence continues at coordinate 8,996 of JAQZBX010065599.1, read as the reverse complement.
TGTTATGGATAAAGCAGATTTGATTACACATTCATCTGTATTATTGTTTCATATGGATATGGCTGGATTCAATTTGATAAAATTTTCTAGTGTTATTGTGTCTATGTTTAATTGGTCTGTGGTTTTTGTTGTTGTTTTGTAACATGACAGAAATTTATTCCCTTACAGTTGTAGAGGCCAGAAGTCCAAAATTGATGTGTCAGAGGGCCATCTTATGCTGAAGTTTCTAGGGAAGACTCCTTTGTTGCCTCTTCTAGCATCTAGTGATTGTTGACAAACTTGGCATTTCGTGGCTTGTCACTGCATCACTCCAATTTAGGCCTTCATCTTCAAAAGGCCATCTTCCTTATTTGTCCTGTGTCTCTACGTGTGTCCAAATCTCCCACTCCTTTTTATTTATTTGCTCACTTACCTGTTTATTTACTTCCATACTGTGTCAGCTTCTTCCTCCCACTCTTCCCTGGATGCTATAGTGTTCTGGGCTCTGGAGTTTCAAACCATTTGTTTCTGCCTGTTTAATAGGTGTTTTGGTGGAAGGACTGAGTCCTGGACCTCCTACTCTGCCATCTTCCCAGGAAGTTGTTGGAGCTTTTGTGTTTTTTTTAACAAATCAATTTTATTGATATATATTAATAAAGCATGCAAGTCATCCAAAGTGTACAATCAATGGTATTTGGTATAATAATTGAGCATTCATTACCTCAGTCATCATTAGAGCATTTTCATTATTTCAATAATACTAATAAACAAAAAATAAACAACAAAAAAGAAAATTCTTCACCTCTTGATCTTTCTATGCTTTCCCTGCAATAAGTAGCTGCTATTTCTGGCTATTCTTGCACAATTACTTATTTATTAAACAGTTTTATTGAGATATATTCATATACCAAACAATCTAGCTAAAGTATATAATCAATGGCTTTTAGTATAATCACAGTGTTGTGCATTCATCAGCACAAAAATTTTTAGAACAATTTCATTACTTCAAAAAGAAAAACTGCACACCACTTAGCAGTCCTTCCCCAGCCCTACATAACCACTAGTCTAACTTCATCTTTATAAATTGATTTATATTTACATTTTATGTAAATGGAATCATACAATATGTAATACTTAGTGTATGATTTCTATCACTTAGCTAATGTGGTTTTTTTGTTTATTAACATCTTGTAGTATTAATATATAATAGTTCACTTCCAAAGAAAAATGGTCTTATATGTGCAATTTTATCCATATTCAAATCTCATATGTGGTTTTGCTATGCTATAGAGTCTCATGTTACATTTTTTTAGCTTTCCTTTTAGTAATATATGTGACCTTAGACTTTCCCTTTAAACTCTGTCATACCCATATAATAGTACTGCTAGTTACAAACATGGCATGATTTCACCTTTTCTATACATTTCCAAAGACGAACACACATCCTTTTTAACAATTCTGCAGAAGATTGTCCTCAGCTTTCCATTATCTAACCTCATTCTATTTTCTGGTGACCCATAGTCAAGTTACTAACTCCATGAGTTTACACAATATACTTAGTTCATAGTAGCGCAATCATACAGTATGTGACCTTTTGTGTCTGGCTTGCTTCCCTCAACATACTGTCCTCCAGGTTCATCCATGTTGTCATATGCTTTACGACTTCATTTCTTCTTACAGTTGCATAATATTCCATCGTGTGAATAGATCACAGTTTATCCATTCATTGGTTGATGGATACCTGGGTTGTTTCCAATTTTTGGCAATCGTGAATAATGCTACTATGAACATCGGTGTGCAGATGTCTGTTCATGTCTCAGTTCTTCTGGGTATATACTTAGTAGTGGTATTGCAGGGTCACAAGGCAAGTCTATATTCAACTTTTTTAGGAACTGCCAAACAGTCCTCCACAGTGGTTGTACCATTCTGCATTCCCACAAACAGTGAATAAGTGTTCCTATTTCACCACATCCTCTCCAACACTTGTAGTTCTCTGTCTTTTTAATAGTGGCCCTTCTGATAGGTGTGAAATGATATCCCATTGTAGTTTTGATTTGCATTTCCCTAATCCCTAGTGATGTTGAACATCTTTTCATGTGATTTTTTGCAATTTGTATTTCTTCTTTGGACAAATGTCTATTCAAGTCTTTTGCCCATTTTTTAATCAGGTTGTCTTTTTATTGTTGAGTGGTAGCATCTCTTTATATATCATGGATATTAAACTCTTATCACATATGTGACTTCCAAATATTTTCTCCCATTTAGTTGGCTACCATTTCACCCTTTTGACAAAGTTCTGTGAGGTGTAAAAGTGTTTAATTTTGAGAAGATCCCATTTATCTATTCTTTCTTTTGTTGCATGTGCTTTGGGTGTAAAGTCCAAGAAACCACCACTTACCACAAGGTCTTTAAGATGTTTCCTTATATTTTCTTCTACTAGTTTTATGACCCTGGCTTTTATATTTAGGTCTTTGATCCATTTTGAGTTGTATTTTGTATAGGGAGTGAAAGAGGGGTCCTCTTTCATTCTTTTGGTTATGGATATCCAGTTCTTCCAGCACCATTGGTTGAAGAGACTGTTTTTGTTCTGTTAAAATGGACTTGGTAGGTTTGTCAAAAACCAATTGACCATATAGGTGAGGGTTTATTTCTGGAATCTCAGTTCTGATTCACTGATTGATGTGTCTATCTTTATGCTAGTACCATGCTGTTTTGGCCATTGTAGCACTGACATATGTTAAAAGGTCTTTGCAAATGAAAGTCCTCCCATGTTGCTCTTCTTTTTTAGAATGCTTTTGGCTATTTGGGTGCACTTTTCCTTCCAAATGACTTTGATAATTGCCTTTTCTATTTCTGTAAAGTAGGCTGTTGGAATTTTGATTGATATTGCATTGAATCTATAAACCAGTTTAGGGTAGGATTGACATCTTCATGATATTTAGTCTTCCAATCCATGAGCTCATAATGTCTTATCATTTATTTAAGTCTCATTGATTTCATTTAGCATTGTTTTGTAGTTTTCTGCATATAGGTCCTATACTTCTTTGGTTAAATTGATTCCTAGGTATTTGAGTCTTTTTGTTGCTATTGTAAATGGAACATTATTCTGATTTTCTACTCAGATTGTTCAATACTAGTGTATAGAAACACTACTGATTTTTGCATGTTGATCTTGTATCCTACCATTTTGCTGAACTCATTTATTAGCTCAAGTAGCTTTGCTGTAGACATTTCAGAATTTTCTAAATATAGCATCATGTCATTCACAGAGTTTTACTTCCTCTTTCCCTATTTGTATGCTTTTTTCCCCTTGTCTAATTGCTCTAGCTAGAAATTCTAGCACAATGTTGAAGAATAATGGTGACAATGGGTGTATTATTCACCAAAAGTGGTGCTGATGCAAAGTAACAGAAATCTGTTGACTTTTATAAAGGGTATTTATTTGGAGTGGACTCTAAGGCCCTAAAGAGTCCAACTCAAAGTTATTTCCTCACCAAGCTCTGTTACCATGCATTAAATCAAGATGGCCAGCAATGTCTGCGAGGGTTCAGCCTTCCTATTCCTCTTAAGGCTCCATGGCTCCAGCTTCTGATCTAAGCTGTAGGCTGGCATAGGGCTCATCTTTTCCTGGGGCTCATTACTTTCCAGGCTCAGCTGCTCTCATCTCATCACAAGGTCAGCTGTAAGCTATCAGGTAAATGGCTCTCTCTTCCTGGGGCCTCTATGTCTAAGGAGCTGCCTCTTTCTCTGTATATCCTCTCCATGTATCTACTTCTATGTTCTTGATCGAGTCCATTTATATAGCCCACCAAGGTGGCAGGGACTCAACCCTGCACACCCTAATGACATGGTCAAATCAAAGCCCTAATCTTGATTTAATAAAGTAAAAGTGAAACCTCTGAATGTAATACAATCAAAGGGGTATTATGCCCAAAGAAACAGACCAATTTACAAACATAGTCAATATCTCTTTTTGGAATTCATAAATAATATTAAACTGCCACACTGGCACAGTTGGCATCCTTGTCTTGTTCCTGATCTTAAAAGGAAGGCTTTCAACTTTTCCCCATTGAGTACAACCTTGTCTGTGGGTTTTTCATATATGCCTTTTATCATATTGAGGAATTTTCCTCCTATTCCTATCTTTCAAAGTGTATTTATCAAGAAAGGATGCTGGATTTTGTCAAATGACTTTTCTGCATCAATCAAGATCATCATGTGGTTTTTTTCCCTTTAATTTGTTAATGTAGTGTATTACATTAATTGATTTTCTTATGTTGAACCAGCCTTGTGTACCAGGAATAAATCCCACTTTGCCATGATGTATGTCTTTTTTTCTCCACTTTTTTTTTATTTTTTAAAAGATACTTCGATTACATAAATGTTACAGAGACTATATAGGGGATTCCCATATGCCCTGCTCCCCACACTTTCCACATTTTCCCATATTAGCAACGTCTTTCATCAGTGTGGTACATTCATTGCAATTGATAAACACATTTTGGAGCATTGCCGCTATGCATGGATTATAGTTTACATTGTAGTTTACACCCTCTCACTCGACTCTGTATGTTATGGCTGGACATATAGTGGCCTGTATCTGTCATTGTAATGTCATTCAGATGATTCCCAAGTCCCAAAAATGGCTCCTTATTACACCTGTTTTTCCCTCTCCCTAACCCCAGAACATCCATGGGTCATTATGTATATGTCTTTTGATATGCTGTTGGATTTGATTTGCAAGTATTTTGTTGACAATTTGTGCATCTATGTTCATTAGAGATTGGTCTGCAATTTTCTTCTCTTGTTGTGTCTTTACCTGGCTTTGGTATTAAGGTGATGTTAGCTTCAGAAAATGTGTGGGTAATTTTCCCTCATCTTCAATTTTTTGGAAGAGTTTATAAAGGATTGGTGTTAATGCTTCTCAAAATGCTTAGTAGAATTCACCTGTGAAGCTATCCAGTCCTGGTCTTTTCTTCATTGGGAGATTTTTGATGATGGATTCAATCTTCTTAAAAGTGATTGGTTTGTTAAGTTCTTGTATTTCTTGTAGCTTCAATGTAATTTGTTTGTGCATTTTTAGGAATTTGTCCATTTCATCTGGGTTGTCTAGTTTGTTGGCATACAAATTCTTATAATATCCTCTTGTGATCCTTTTTATTTCTGTGGGATCAGTCATAATGTCACCCCTTTCATTTCTGCTTTTATTATATGCATCTTCTCTCTTTTTACTTTGTTAGTCTAGCAAGGGGTTTGTCAATTTTATTGATCTTCTCAAAGAACCAGCTTTAGGTTTTGTTGTTGTTGTTTTTGGTTCTCAATTTCATGTATTTCTGCTCTAATCTTATTCTTTCATTCTGCTTGCTTTGGTATTGGTTTGCTGTTCTTCTTCTAGTTTATCCAGTTGTTCATTTGGATTTTTTATTTTAGCTCTTACTTCTTTATTAATATAGGCATTTATGGCTATAAATTTCCCTCTCAGGCTGTCTTTGCTGTATCCCATAAATTTTGGTAAGTTGTGTCCTCATTTTAATTTATCTCAATATATTTACTAATTTCACCTACAATTTCTTCTTTGACCCACTGATTACTTAGGAGTGCATTGTTCAGCCTTCACACAGATGTGAATTTATCTCTGTCCTGTTATTGATTTCCAGTTTCATTACATTATGATCTGAGAGGGTGCTTTGCATAATTTCAATATTTTTATATTTATTGAGACTTGCATTGTGCCCTAACATGTGTTCTATCTTGGAGAAAGATCCATGAGCATTTGAGAAGAATAAATAACTCACTGAGTTTTGGTGCAATGATCTATATGTCTGTTAGGCCTAACTAGTTTATCATATTGCTCAAGTTCTCTGTTTCCTTGTTGTTCTAGCTAATGATGTGAATGGTGTGCTGGAGTCTCCAACTATTGTAGAGATATCTATTTCTCCCTTCAGTTTTGACAGAGTTTGCTTCATGTATTTTGGGGCACCCTGGTTAGGTGCATAGATATTTATGACTGTTATTTCTTCCTGGTGGATTGCCCATTTTATTAATATATTATCGCTGGGCTTCCAGGAAGATGGTGGACTAGAAAGGCATGGAACTCTCTTTTCCTCCAGAAAAATAGCTAGAGGATAGGCTGAAACAGCCTGGAAAAAGATCTTCTAGGGTTTAGGACAACAGGTGAAGGCTGGACACTGCCCAGAGGAGAAAGGGACAAAGGAGGGGAATTGTGATGACAGAACTGTGAGATGAATCAAGTGGCTGCTCCTGCTGTCACCCTCCCCCAAACTAAAGACACTTTAGAATTCTCAGGTCTCAGGGTCTTCCACTAAAGACAAAGGGGGCTTGGGGATCCACCACCTCAGAAAAGGGGAGAGAGAGGAACACAGCCTGAGGCTGACTCAGCTTTAGACTCACAAATTTGGTCTGCTGTGTCCCAGGAGACCTTCCAGGATGGGTGGGGCTGCCCCATTGTTTGCCATGGGATCCAGCAAGGGGCTAAAGATATACAACCCTCCAAGCTGCTTCTCTACTAATCAGGACTGATTATTGAAGACTCAGAGGGGAGTAGAAATATTTCATACCTGGGAAAAGGGAGAGGACTGCAAAAGAAGGCTGGAGAACTGTCACTGACAAAGTTTGAATTACAAATCTTAGTCTCCAGGCAGGAAGCTCTGTCACATTGATCTGGTCTGTGTTGCAACAAATACTGTGACCAGGCACTAAACTGAGAGCTACCAAAGATCATCATCTGCTGGCAGACCAAGGAAGCACATGTGAGAAAATTAAAAATAAGTAAGAGAGGCTTTTTCCAGCCTTTAAAGTTTCCCTCCTCCAAGGCCCTAGAAAGCTAGTCTGCAACCAAGTATTGGGCCCAGAGCCCTGTTCTGAGCAACTACCAGGGACAATCCTAACAATCCAGGTCAAGCCAAGAATAAAAAAGCAGTGGTAACACACAGCATCCCACCACTAAATCCCTATGAAAGAGAAAGCTATTTAGCATCTGAGTAAACTACATCCTAATCAGGTGCCTAGACAGCAGCAAAAACTTATGAGCTATACTAAGAAAATGGAAGACATGGCCTGAGAAAAAGGAATATATCAAAGCCCTAGAAGAGACACAGGATTTGAGAGAACTAACTAGCAAGATGTGCACAAATTTCCAAAATCAAATTAATGAGTTGAAAGACAATATGTCTAAAGAGTTAAATGACACCAAGAAGACATTGAGCTAGTGCAAAGAATTTGAAATCCTGAATAGAAAATTAACAGAGCTCATGGGAATGAAAGACATAATAGGTGACATCAAAAACACATTAGAGGCATCAAACAGCAGACTCAAACTGAGAGAAGAAAGAATAATTGATACCAAAGACAGAACAGCTAAAATTGAAGCGAGAAAAGAATGGAAAAAAATTGAGCAGGGGCTCAGAGAGTTGAATGACAACACAAAACGCAACAACATATATGTCATGGGAGTTCCAGAAGGAGAAGAAAAAGAAAAGGGGGCAAAAAGAGTATTTGAGGAAATAATAGCTGAAAATTTCCCAACTCTAATGAAAGAAATGAATTTACATGTCCAAGAAGCGCACCATACCCCAATGAGCATAAATCCAAATAGATGCACTCCAAGACACATACTCAGAATGTCAAATGTCAAAGATATAGAGAAAATTCTCAGAACACCAAGGGAGAAGCAAACCATCACATACAAGGGACGTCCAGTTAGACTTAGCACAGATTTCTCTTCAGAAACCATGGAAGAGAGAAGACAGTGTCATGATACAATTAGGATACTGAAAGAGAAAATCTGCCAGCTGAGAATTCTTTATCCAGCCAAGTTGTCCTTCAAATATGAAGGTAAGTATAAAATATTAACCAACAAACAGAAACTAAGAGAGCTTCCAAAAAAGAAACCACCTTTGCAGGAAATATTAATGGAAGCCTTAGAACCTGAAATAAAAAGGAGAGAGAGAGGCCTGAAGGAGAATATAGAAGAAAGAATATTGAAAGGATAACCAAAAGAGTAAAAAGACAGACAAAAATATGATACAACATAGGAAAAGGAAGGAATAAAATGTTAGAAGTAAATAATGCATTTATAGTATTATCATTGAATGTGAATGGATTAAACTCCCCAATCAAAAGATACAGGTTCACAGAATGGATAAAAAAAACATGAGCCATCCATATGCTGCTTACAAGAATCTCACCTTAGACCCAGGGATACAAAGTGGCTGAAAGTGAAAGGTTAGAAAAAGATACTCCATGCAAACAGTAACCAAAAAAGAGCAGGGGTAGCTATATTAACATCAGACAAAACAGACTTTAAATGCAAAGAAGTTATAAGAGCTACAGAAGGCTATTTTATATTAATCAAAGGGACAATCCACCAGAAAGAAATAACAGACATAAATATTGATATACCTAACCAGGGTACCCCAAAATACATGAGACAAACTGGAAAAACTGAAAGGAGAAATAAACATCTCCACAATAATCATTGGAGACTTCAACACCCCACTCACATCATTAGCTAGAACAACTAGACAGAAGATCAACAGGAAACAGAGAACTTGAATAATATGAAAAACAAGTTAGACCTAACAGATATATACAGAATGCTGCCTCCAAACTCAGTGGTTTATACATTCTTCTCAAGTGCCCATGGATCTTTCTCCAGGATAGAACACATGTTAGGGCACAATGCAGCTCTCAATAAATATAAAAAGATTGAAATTATACAAAACACCTTCTCAGATCACAATGGAATGAAACTGGAAATCAATAAAGGACAGGAAAAAAGTAAATTTGTAAATGTGTGGAGGCTGAACAACACACTCCTAAATAATCAGTGGGTCAAAGAAGAAATAGCAAGTGAAATCAGTGAGTATATTGAGACAAATGAAAATGAGAACATCAGAACTTACCAAAACTTACGGGATACAGTGAAGGCAGTCTAGAGAGGTAAATTTATAGCCCTAAATGCTTATATTTAAAAAGGAGAAAGAACTAAACTCAAA
>JAQZBX010065598.1:0-16271 GCA_029593785.1 Cabassous unicinctus | reverse complement strand
TGCCAATGAATGTTCAATTGTTTCAGCACCATTTGTTGAAAAGCCTATCTTTACTCCGTTGAAATGCTTTTGCACTTTTGTCAATTGATCGGGCATATTTGTGCTAGTTTATTTCTGCTTCCTCTATTTTGTTCGATTTATCTATGTGTCATCCCTCAACAAATGGCACACGTTGTTGATTATTATAGCTGTATGTCTTAAAATTAGATTGATTCTTCCCACTTTAGTCTTCTTTTTCAAAATTATTTTAGCTTTTCTATTCCTTTGTCTTTCCATATAACTTTGGAATTATGTTGTCTATAGGTACAGAAAATCTTTCTGTGAATTTGATAGGAATTGTGTTAAACCTGCACATCATTTTGGGAGAATTGACTATGTTGAGTCTTCCATTCCATGAACATAATATGTCTCTACATTTATGTCTTCTTTGATTTCTGTTATAAGCATTTGTGAAGTTTAGAGCATCCAAGTCCTATAATGTTTTACAAATTTACACCTAAGGGTTTCATTTCTTTTGAGTGATTGTAAATATTATATTTTAAATTCTGGTGTCTATGTGTTCATTGTTAGTATATAGAAATAAATTATATTTTTTATGTATATCACGTATCCTGTGACCTGACTGAATCACTTATTAATTCTAGGAGAATTTCTGTCAGTTCCTTGGGAATTTTTACATAGGAAAATATCATCTGAAAATAGGGACAAGTTTATTCTTCTTTTCTAATGTGCATGCCCTTTGTTTCCTTTTTTTTTTTTTTTTTTTTTTTTTTTTTTTTTTTACTTTTTTGCAATGCTTATAAATTCCAGGCCTATGTTGTGTAAGAGAGGTGAGAGCCATAATATTTACCTTGTTTCAAATACTAGGGGGAAAACATCCAGTCATTCACCATTGAGTAAAATGTTAGCTGCAGGGTTTTTGTAGATACTCTTTATCAGTTTGAGGAAGCTCCCTCTATTCCTATTCTTGTGAAAGTATTTATCATAAATGACTGTTGAATTTTGTCAAATGCTTTTTTTTTTTCCTTGAAGAATGTGATTTTTCTTCTTTAACTTGTCCATATAGTGGATTATATTGATTGATTTTGAAATATTGAACCAAATTTGCATCCCTGGTATAAACCCTACTTGGCTATAGTGTATAATTTTTTTTATGCATTGTTAGAATCATGTGCTAATATTTTTGTTAGGACAAAAACATCTCTATATTCATTAGAGATATTTCACTATAGTTTTAATTTCTTTAATATATTCTTTGCCTGCTTTTGGATGAGAGTAATACTAGCTTCTTCATAAAATGAAGTGGGAAGTGTTCCCTGCTCTTCTATTTTGTAGAAAGCTTGAATAGAATTGGTGTTAATTCTGCTCTAAATATTTGGTAGAATTTTACATTGAAACAACTTGGGCCTGGAGATTACTTTTTGGGGAATTTTAAAATAAAAATTGAGTACCTTTAATAGTTTTGGCTTAGTCACATTTGCACACATTTGAATGCTAGTTTGTGTTTCTCATTCAAATAGTCCATTCAGGCTAAGTTGTTAAATTTATATTTGTAGAATTGTTTGTCCCTTATTATCTCTTGATGTCTGCAGGGTCCGTAGTGATATACTCTTTTCATTCCTGATATTGGTAATTTACATCTTCTATCCATTTTTTTTTGTTGTTGTTAGTCTTGCTGGATGTTGGTCAATTTTGTTGATTTTTTTTCAAAGAAACATCTCCTTGTTTCATTTATTTTCTCTATTTTTTTTCCCTATATTTATTGTATCCTTTCATCTGCATGCATTTATTTTGCTGTTCTTTTTCTAGGTTCTTGAGGCAGGAGCTTAGATAAGTGATTTGAGACTTTTCCTCTTTTTTAATGTGTGCATCTAGTGCTATAAATTTCTATCCTATCTAAGCATTCTTACCTGGTGCTATCCTAGGCCTGGAGGCCTTTTTAGTGGTTGGCACGTTGAAAACCCCTGCTTTCTACTTGGACTTCTCTGACACCATCCTGGAAGGATTGTTGGGGTACCTTCTTACAGCCTTGTGAGTGTGGGAATCTAGATTCAACTTGTTGCTATTGCTGGCATAGGTAGGGGACCTCAGAGTTTCTATTGTGTTTGGCTAAAGTGGTTATTGTCTAAAAATTTTCTAACTTGCTATTGGCTCTTTTCCTTGTCCTTTGGCTAGAGATAGCAGGGTTTGTTGGGCTATTTTGACCTCACTCTTTGACATTTCCAGGTTGCCAGGAAATATGTGGCTAGGATATAAAAAAGACAATATGACAGCCCAGGAAACTCAACACCATGTTGTTTCTTGGATCCTGAGGTCCCTAACTAATTTGCCTTCTTTTCTCCATCTTTTAGAATCTTTGGATATTTAGTTTAGATTTAGTATCCTTGATTTTAGTTGTACTTAGTGGGAGAAATAAGGAAAAGAAGGTCTATGCTCTCTTCCAGAAGTAGAAGTCAAATGAGTATTTTTAAAAAATGGAAATACCCTTAAAAAAGTTTTGTGTAAAGAATGTAGAACTTTTTCCTATTTTTAATACTACACTTTTTGTTTTATTTTTTTATTCTTTCAACAAATGGCTTTTTAGTGCCTACTACATGGGACAAAATTTCTAAGAATAGTGAAGAGCAAAACCAGGCTTGATGTCAAGAAGATCACAATGTACTAGAGGCTAATTTTTATTCAGTGTTTATTATTTGCCAGGCACTGTGCTGAGTGCCTTTTCTTTAAAACCTAAACAATTCTTATAGCAATCCTATGTAGTGCATACTTTTATTATTCCCATTTTATGGATGAGGAAACTAAGTCCAAGAAAGTTTCAGTTACATGTTATATCATATACTACTGCTACATAGCAGACAACTTCATTATTTCAATGGCTTAAAACAATTATTTATTTTTCCTCATGCATCTTCCAATCAGTTGGAAATTACCTGGGAGTTAACTGTTCTAGGCCAGCTTTGACAATCTTCTCTCTAAGATGCAGGCTGAATCCAGCTCTGTTTTATAGCATCTGTCTTTGGCCAGTGGGCTAGCAGGAGTATATTCTCATGGTGATGACAGAAGCACAAGAAGGCAAGCCACCCCCATGAGCATATGTCAAACCTCTGCTCTTATCACACCTGTCAAAGTGATGTTGCTAAAGCCCAACATCAGTGGGACAGAGCAATATTTTCCACCTCTACTGGGAGAAAAGGAACTACACATGGATAAGGCATGGATACAGAGACAGTTGAAGGAATGGGACCAACAATTCAATCTTTCACATGTGCCCAAGATCAGCTGTTTGTGAGTTGCAAAGCTAAGACAAGAATGCAGGTCTGTTTGATTTCAAAGTACATTCATTTTTAAAAGCCATTACTGTATTTCCAATCTATAGAATAGAATAAATGGATGGTTGGAATATTTGTTTAATAGAGGAATAGATGAGTATTTAATTCTGCCTTTGGCTAAACCATACACTTTTGATAATAGATAATAATATCATTTTTGAAACTGATACAAAATTTCTTATCAGGTGAGCAGACTAAGTAATTACTCTGCTCCATTTCCTTTCTCTCTGATAATAGGAAGGTCCTCTGATAATTTTGTGTTATGGGGCCTGAAAGCATAACTTCCTCACGGTTTCAATGAAGTTGTTTTCAGACTTCATTTACTAATGTTCTGTGTGACATTGTCCTGACTTCTGTTTCATACCATTCTCTAGTAAACAGTGTTATCATCAAAGATCTCATGCATTTTCACTACCTACTCATCTCCTGATGTTTTCAGAAGACCTTTTCAAAAGTTCTTTTAGGAAGTTGTCTTTAATGTGTACATTGCTTTACAAGCCACTTGCGTGTTTTTAACAAGTTTTGTAATTGCTCTCACATGGAGGAAGAGTCTATTTAATATTCAGGGAATGTAATTAGTACTAAAGAATGTCAGGAAGAGGGAATTGAATGACATTTCTTCAACCTGACTTTCAATTATGGACTTTTTCCAAAATGGAGGAGGATTCCAGAGTTTTTTGAGAGGGAGTTGGCAGCTTTTGAGGACAAAATTTATGATAGAATCCTTGAGTGTTGTGAGGAACCAACTGGCTGGTGTGCATTTGTGTGACATAGCAGAACACATGTGCTAATGGCTAGATTACCTTAGGTCCTACGTTTGTCTTTAGAAGATTAGAATGAAGGGTTTTTAATAGATCATTAAGAGTTTATTTTATGCAAGGAAATATTTACATAATCATGTAAATATGATTTATGATGTATTTATCTTTCTATTTCTATCTCAATCAGCTCAATCAATGATGCCTTCCCTAAGTATGATACCCAGAGAGAAGGGATTGCAGTCCACTGGCCTGTCCACTTCATTATAACTAATGACAACACAGCCATTAAATGTTTTCAAATTAATATGGGAGGATCTCCTCTCAGACTCATTCCTGTCTTACCAATATTGGATTTGATAAACTATCAGCAGCTGAGACTATAAATTTAGTGAGTTAAATTTCTATACAAAAGCTTTGAAATGAAAAAAAATCTTTATATAATGTTTCAATGACAAGAGTGGACATTTGGTTAGTTTTGCTAAGCATTTTGAACATGGATGAAGACTCCTGTTACCTATTAATACTTTTCAAATAATGCGAATATTTGTCAGGAAGAGAAACATACCCACTCATCACTAAGTTCCTTTTAAATAAACAATTATGTCCTTTGAAGATCTGTCTCTGGTAGTTGATGTTTTAAAGCTCTGAGTCACCCATTGTTTCTTCTTAAAATAAAATGTTTCTTTTATACTGAATGTCAAATCTGTATTGCCACTTGTTTGTCATTGTTCTGAAAAAGGCTCTTCATTTTCAACTTTTACCAGTTTATATGAAACACATTCAAATTTATTACCCCAGAACCTACTCGGGTCATGAACTAGGCTCCCCTCAAACTAAGGGTCCCTTCTTTCTGGTAGCTTATTGTGTAAAACTGTGGAGAATAATACAGAAAAATATATTTAAAGGAGGAAACAAACAACTAAAGCAATTTCACTTATATAAGACAAACAAAGCAGGCCAACAACAACAAAAAATGCAATCTGATCATGTTTGTCATTACACCAAAAAAGAAAATTTTATTTGTGAAATGAATTGATTAACTGAATTATTTAGATTTGTATAATATGGTAGATGCCCATATCAGCTCTGTGGACAAACACATAACTAAAATCTGAAGATCCCATTTAGATATCTCTTGGATATTATATTCTTGTTTGTCTTTTTGAGTAGACATTGCAATAGACCAAAAAAGTGACACTAAAATATGAATTTACAAAATGTAATAATTTCTTCATTTTCTGTAGGTGAATAATTATTCAATGGCATATTGCTAGTGTCTGTTTTTATTCCTGGCACATAGCAGGCTATCCATTATTTTTAGACGAATAAAGGAATCCCATTTGAGGCTGTATAATATAGTATGACTATAAATGTAAACTCTGGTGTTAGACTACCTAATTTTGATTCACAACTCTGATACTTTCTAGCTTATGATCTCAGGAAGTTTGGCCTCTTTAGGTCAAACCTTTCTCATCTGAAAATGAAAATAATTAGAGCTTTTGCCTCATAAATGAAATAATACCTGAAAAGTATTTAGACTGGCAACTGGAGCATAAGAAGCTCTCAGTAATTTTTGGTTAGTTATTCAAGAATTAGTCAGAGAAAATAGGCTTTCTGTGCTTTGGGGCCATTTTTCTCACTTTCTTTTCTGAGCTCTGGGAATTAGAAGCTAAGTTCATTAGCGAAAAGGAAACATACAATAATAAATACTTAGTAAAATAAAAGTCATAGAGTAAATTCTCAATTCAACATAAATTATTTCATGTATAGTTTTATGTTTCAGATTACCTGCAACTACATGATCACAAATTACAAAACTTGCTTTTTATGCACGCTTACGTTTTCACGTTACAGTCCTTCTTCCTTTCTATAAAATTTGTCAGGAAGGTTGAAGCAAAAACACATACAGATTTTTAGTAAAATATAAATATAGTAAAAATTCATTATTGAAAGTAACATTAAAATACAATAACAATAGGAATAATATGGTTTTTATGATTGTTCTATTTTTTTCCCTGAGCTGACAGCCAAGGCTTTTCAGAGTTATGATTATTTATACAGTCCTTTTATTAATTCACTTAACAAATATGTATCAAGCACCTACTATGTACAATATTGAAAAGTAGGAAACCTATTCTCCAAGATAAAGGCTTTTCTTAACATTGAATTCTAAAAGTAATTTCTCACAGGACTTATTACCTGGGAGATGTGAAAGAAATGCAATCAGTAATGTCTTCAACAATATCTTTACTGCAAATGTAGTCATCAATTTTATATGGCAGTTTCTTAAATGACCTTTGACAAAAACTAAAAGCAATAATCAAAATGTGATTATATTTATATTACATTATGTTAATATTGTAAGCCTCAGCATAAGTGAAATTGGAAATTTGAAAGTAAGAAGCAAAAATAATTGATTACTTGTCACAGTACTTGAAGGAGGATTACAATAAAAATGGCAACCACTTCAATATAACACTTATTGGCAGCCTACTGTGTACCTGGATCTAGGAGAGGTGATGAGGTTATAAGAATAAATGACTAAGGGTGGATCCTTCTATTCTGATTTGTTTGAGAGGATTTCATGTAGGCCAAGGGACTTTAAAGAAGTGGAAATTTGGTTTGATATAAAATGGAAATACTTTTTAAATAATAACAGTGGTAATTTCCAGAATGTCACATTAAAGAATTATGTATAAACTCCTTTTGTTTCCTTAACATCAACAAAATAAACCTAAATAAAACAATACCAACTACAACGATGACAAAAACCTGCTTCTCTTTGAATCCATGAGTCTATGAATTTTAGAGTTGTTCTTGTCAATATCCTTCCAAAGCTATCCCGAAGATATGACCCACCAGCACCTCTTGAACATTTCCCAAAGAAAAAGCCCACTGCTTTGGGAAGCAGCCTGTTCCATTTTAAGTAGCTGCAATGATTAGAACGGTGTACTTTGTATTAAATGAAAAATGGCCTTGCAATTTGAATCAATTAGGATGAGTCCATTTGTGAGTAACAGACTAACACTGGCTTCAGATGTTGTTTTCCACTCTCAATGTTTTTGTGCTCACAGTCAAAATGGCTGCTGCTGTCATTCTAGTCATCATTTCTAAAAGAAGAAAAAGTTTTATTATTTTTGTCTGGAAATCATTTATATATGAAGACTACACAAATTTTATGTTTTCTTACATAGATTTGATATGTCTAATCTAAAGTTGGCAGGCATCAAGGACCAGCTGGGAAGGAAGACGAGCCTGAGTGTATCTTCCAGCACTGACACCAGTTAGGCTCTGCAGTTGAAACAGTGATCATGACCCTCACATTCCCTACTGTTAGGCCCAGAGCTCCCACCCTCCCTCCCCTCTCCATCTCTCTCCCTCTCCCTCCCTCTTCCTGCAGCTGGGCATTCTTACTGATACAAAACCAGAGCTCCTGCCTCCACTCCCTTCCCTGAGCATTTCTGTCGATAGGAAAGTAGCAACTCAAGTCAGAAGGATGATAACTTCCAAGGGTTAGGATGCAGATAGAACTACAAAGTCGGTATAAGTTATCACGTCCTGACACTAAAACTACAAAGCTAGCATAAATTATCACAGCTAAACCTTTGTAGTTGAGCCCCAGAACGAGGTATAAAAACTCTCTTCTCCCCTCCCTTGGGGCTGCAGTCTTTTCAGACTCAGCCCGCCTGCTAAGCTCTCTCTCTCTCATGAAAGGTTTTGCTTAAACTGACCTCAGCGCCCGGTCGATTTCTAAGACGCCTCCCTTCCTCAGCTTCCCTCTGAACCTAACACCTACTGTGAGCAGTAGGCATTCTGGGACAAGAATACAAGCAGAACCCAGATTCTGCATGTCTAAATACTTCAAATAATGAATTAAGCTACCGAAGTGTGAAATAAAACATGCTCTATCCTATCTCCTACGAGGGCAAGGACTTTCTCTTTTCTTTGCTCTTGTAGGCTCTTAATTCCCCATTCAGTGCATCCTCAAAACAAGTGAATCAGGAATTCGGAAATGATGACAGATGAGAATGGTGTCTGTTGCCTAGTTCTACAATTGTTACAGCTACCTTATAAAGGTCTGTGATTCCTTCTCAGAATCGCCTGGATTTCAGAGTGGTAATAGATGCAGGAGCTGAATTTTATATAACACTGCCAGTGGTATCTGGGACAGCATCCTAAAATCAAGCACAATATTTCTCTAGTGAAAATGTGAATATTCACCCTACGTGGGAAAAATAGACTAAAATAGGCTCACATCAGCTCAGGTCAGGTTTTGCTGCCAAATGAGTTTAGGTCAATCAAGTCAGTTTTGATACAAAATGAGAAATTAAATCAAAACAAAAATTATTTTTAACATTTTTGAATTGCATTTTGAAAGATTGTGAATCTGTATTATGCTAGGCACTTAGCTGGATACTTTAAATATGTTTTATAATTTAACCCATATTATATTTTTGAAAGATAGTTATAATTATTCTTACTTTGTATATGGAAAAAGTGAAACTCAGAAAGATTAAGTATGATGGTTAATTTTGTGTTAACTCAGGTAGGTTATGGTGCCCAGTTATTTAGTTAAACATTAGTCTAGATGCTCTTGTAAAGGTATTTCTTGGATGTGGTTAACCTCTACAATCAGTTGATTTTAAGTAAAAGAGATCAGCCTCTTTATTATGGGTGGGCCTTATTCAACCTATTGAAGAGCAAATGCTGACGTTTCCCAGAGAAGAAATTACGCTTCAAGCCTGCAGTGTCAACTTTGGTCAAATTTCCAGCCTGCTGGCCTGCCCTACAGATTTTGTTCTTTCTAGCCCTCAAAACTGTGTGAGACAATTCCATGAAATAAATCTGATATATATATACATACACACATATACATAGGTACACACACACACACACACAGTTTCAGTTTCTCTGGGGTACCCTCATTGATAAATTGTTACTTGCAAAAGGGCTGGGATTTAAACCCAAATTTGTCTTGTTAGTTCCATTAGTACACACTCAACTGCCAATAAAATGTAAAGAAGCCTGGGGGTAGGGTCTGTTATAACTTTCATGGGGAACTTCTTTCAGAATCATTGTTATACCCTTAGTCCAATTGTTCTGGCATCACAGCTTTCTTCACATCTTCAATTCCACAAAGAGCCTCCAGATAAGAAAATCAGAGTTTGTGTAGGTAGAACATATTTAGGTTATAATGCACTTAATTTCAGCATCCTTTTCAGAGTATTATGATTTACCAAAGATTCTGATGTAATGACACAATATGTTGGACTAATGAACAATTTTCAGTGGTTTAAGGAATATTTGTCTGTCAAATCAGATTCCCATTGTATTCTAAGTGTCTTCTTCTCTTTGGGATGTAACTGTTTTTTTATGATCCTCATCATGCTCAGCTGCTTGGGTTTGGTGGATTATTTCCACTCACTCTCTTAATAACATTAGTTAGTGTGCATTACTAATGAAATGCACATTAATAATGTATAGTGTGACAGAACTGAAAAGGTCATCTTCTTTCTCTTTGTTTAAACGAATAGCAAATCACTAGTTGTTAGTGTATGGTCTAACGTTTTTAAATTTTTGTGCTGCTGTTACTGTTTAAATTTGACCTGAATTCTGCCCTTGGCATAGACAGATGGCATTTTTGGTCTGCTGCCAGTGTGGGGTAATTGTTCTGTGATTCATATTCTCTCTCCCTCTCCCCCCTCCCCATCCCCTTTTTGTTACCTGTAGCAAATATCCGTGGAAAAGCTGGTTGCTCTAGGAGTCTGGTCTATGATTCTGGAATCCAAGTATGCCTAGAAATTCCCAGCTCAGCAGTCTTGGTCCATTGTTACACTAAAAATCTCCCTTTACTGACAACCTGCTTAGCACTATCCTGAGCCTGACATCTGCCTGAGAAGTTGATCTCTATATCCAATTGACGTCCAGACATCTCCCCCTGGACCTTCAATTTATCACACCCCAAGGACAACTCAATTTCTATCCTTCAGCCTGCTTTTCCCAATCGCAATGAATGGTATCCACTCAGTTGCACAAAACAAAAACTTTGGAAAGATCCTTTATTTGTCTTTTTCTCTCACTCTCCATATTCCATGTATCAAGAAATCCTATCAACTCTTCCTCCATATAAATCTTGAATATAGTAATTTCTTTTCCACTTGAGTGCTTCTCTCCTACTTCAGAAAGCCATCATCTTCCCTTCTGATTTCTTGCCTACCTATAATTCAATCATTCAAAGAGTAAACAGAATCATCCTTTTAGACTGTACCACCTGATGGCTTAAAAACTTTTGAATGACTTAGCGTTGTACTTATAAGACATCTAAATTGCTTTTATTCACCATGAAGGTCCTACATAACCAGTAAAACCCCATCTCTTTCCACTCTACCTGTTTTTAACTGTATTCCAGCCATACCACTTTTCTTTCTGCTCTTCAAACTAAAATGTGTTTTCATCCCAGAGTCCTTGTGTTTGCTGTTTCCTCTGCCTGATATTATCCCATCCCCTCTATCTTGACCACAGTTTTTTGCACAGCTATTCTATTGCAATTCAAATCTGAGCTCAAATGTCACCTCCTCATAGGGGGCTACATTGACCACCCTTAAAAATAGCCTTCATTCCCACATTGACATTTTCCATATATTATTCTGTTCTAGTTCATTGATTATTATTGAAATTATTTTATTTGCTTGTTTGTTTATTACCTGTTTTCCACACTACAAGTAGTCTTCATGGATGTGATGCTTATCAGTGCCTGGTTCTCTCAGAAGACTGCCTCTCCCAAGCCTCAGGCAGTTTTGTGTGAAAGTGATCAGTTCTGGCCAATGAAACATTAGTGAAAATATAAGGTGTCATTCATTACTGGGCAATGAAGAGTTTACTTGGAATTTGCAAGTTTATTTTCTCCTGATTCGGTGACCAGGAAAGCCATGTGTTACAGATTGTTTGACTATAAGATAAGGGGCCGTTCATAAGCCTGGGTCCCTATGTGACCGAGTGGAGAATATCCCCTGTCTAACCTTGCTGGGCATGTAGTGTTTTGTTAAGTCTCTAAGATGTTGGGTTTACTGTGGCATTGATAGCTTATCACAATTAATACAATGGCAAAGAGACCTTGCATTTATTTTTTTATTTTTTATTTTACTTCTGGCATGCAGAATAGTTTCTGGGACAAAATAGACAATTTTAATAGATGAGTGAATCTCTTCTGGCTATTTCCCCATATATGTTGGGTACTTATAATCTTGAGCTTTATTAACACTATGCTAAATCCTGATGACTGAAATTGCACATGGCCTAGGAGACAGCTTATTTATTGG
Source organism: Cabassous unicinctus (assembly GCA_029593785.1). Taxonomy (NCBI): domain Eukaryota; kingdom Metazoa; phylum Chordata; class Mammalia; order Cingulata; family Chlamyphoridae; genus Cabassous; species Cabassous unicinctus. The sequence continues at coordinate 4,862 of JAQZBX010065598.1, read as the reverse complement.
TGAGGTGTCACCTACAGTATCCTTGATCTAAAAAGTTATTTGTGGGCCATTAAAAGGAGGTATAATAAATTCCAAATTATTTGTGATTTTAGTAGATGGGAGTGAGAGAGAAAATAGTGGAGTAAAAGAAAGAAGATAAAAAAGAACATTTCCTTATCAAAGTTATAATTGCACTCTTCAATTTCATGAGTGGGGAATAGACCGAGAAGCAGTATTTATTTATCCCCAGAAATTATATTTCACTCTTATCCATCATCTATATTATTTCCCTCTAAATGCTCCATTTTCCTCATTCTCCTTATCTTTCTATTTTTCCCCCCAAAGCCCACTATCTCCAGTTCTTTTCCTACTCTGCTCTAAATCAACATGGGTTACAGGTACACAGTCAGTTTTGAGAGAAGGAAATGAAACTATATCTGTTCTTTTTTTCTTCCCATAATATTATGTGGAGCTTGGCACTTGTTTTCTCAAGTCATTGAACAGCTGAAAAGTATTCTTTTGTTGAACTTGAAGTACATAACATGACTTCTTTCAATTTAGATTTACCTTTAAAATTATATTGTGCTTAGACTAAAATTAGTTTTCAATTTCAAAGCCAATACCCAACTGAAGTATAAGCAGGTGTGATCAAAAGATTTGGGGCACCAGGGAAAATCATTATGGGATTATTAATTTCCCACAAATAAGTTATAAAGTGGGAAACTCAGTGTGAATAATCAAGATTTGATTTCAGTTGTGTTTGGTTATTTATTTCCATGAATTTGCTGCATTCATAAAAGAAGAATTACTGAAGAATAAAAACAAAATGTTAAATCTATTAAGTCCAGTTTATTGGATTATGATCCTGGCTAAGGCAAAGGATTGGCTACAATTTGTTGGGCTCTTAAAAGGAATTGATAAAATTCCAGAAAATTTAAAGGGTGAAATGTTAGTGAAAGCCATTTAGGGTCTTTCCCATAGGTGAAGCCACATTAAGCTGAGCTATTTTTCTGAAATTATTAGCCTTATGTGAGTAATTTTTGTTTCAACTTCCCTTTTTCAGAGGGCAAAATTATCTTCCTTTTTCACTCTTAGACATTTGCATTGAAGTTTAAGGGTTTTTAATAAAGATATACAATGCAGATGAAATATTTTTTTCTCTTAGGCATTTGAAGAATTTTTCCCTCAAAAGTGAGTGTTTTAGGTCGAGTTCAATTATTTAGACATTATGCACTGCTCCAGGGTGCTCTTCTCCCATGAAACATACATGAAACAATTATAATTTAATGACTTTCCAATGTTACATGATGAGGTCTGAAATCATTACCTTGATTTTTTCATTTGTTTTGCTAATTATGGTAGCTTTTGATGTATGCATAAGCCCATATGTATGTGTGTGAGTGTGCACCTGTACTTTTTAAACTTAAGTTCTGGTTATAATTCAATGTACTGTAATGATTCTTCAAATTCATTCTAAAAATATATATAATCCTGTTTTGTTTCAAATTTTCAATCACTTATATACATTGTTAAACATTACCCAAAAGAAAGAGTAACTGGACATCATCTAGGCAATGTCACAACTGCATGATGGTCCTGGAGGTCTGAAGAGTTTTGGGTCAGAATCAGGTCCCTCTTTTTATTTTTTTTAACAGATCAATTTTATTGATATATATTAATAAAGCATAAATCCATCCAAAGTGTATAATCAATGGTGTTCAGTATAATCACATAGTTGTATATTCATCAATTCAATTATTTTAGAGCATTTTTGTTATTTCAGTAATGATAATAATACTGAAAAAGAAAAACCAACCAACCAAACAAACAAAACTCATCACCTCTCATTATCTCTATACTTCACCTGCCATACATAGCTGCTATTCTGTTTCCTTCTCTCTAGTGCATTTGAATTTATATTTTGTAAAAACAGTCTTATATATGCAATATCACCCATATTTATATTTTACATGAGGCTTCACTATGTTATACAGTACCATGTTACATATTTTAGCTTTCCTTCTAGTAATATAAATGTCCTTAGGCTTTGCCTTTCAACCATTGTCATACCCATAAACAGCTCTGCTAGTCACAAACATCATGCTGTGCTCGCACAATTTCCATTTATTTCCAAAGATTTACAAACAACATTTTAACCCATTCTGCACAGATTAACCATCAGCTTTCCATTCTCTACCCTCCTTCTATTTTCTGGTGACCTATATTCTGATTATTAATTCCATGAGTTTACATAATATATTTACTTCATAATAGTGCAATCATATTTGTCCTTGGGTGTCTGGCTTGCTTTGCTCAACATAATTTCCTCCAGGTTCATTCATGTTGTCATATGCTTTATGACTTCATTTCTTTTTACAGCTGCATAATATTCCATTGTGTGAATAAACCAGTTTGTTTATCCATTCATCTGTTGATGGATACCTGGGTTGTTTCCAGCTTTTGGCAAACGTGAATAATGTTGCTATGAACATCGGTATGCAGATGTCAGTTCCGGTCACTGCTCTCAGTTCTTCGGGGTATATACCCAATAGTGGTTTTGCTGGATCACATGGCAAGTCTATATTCCACTTCTTTAGGAACTGCCAAACAGTCCTCCATAGTGGCTGTACCATTCTGCATTCCCACCAAGAGTGAATAAATGTTCCTATCTCTTCACATCTTCTCCAACACTTGTAATTCTCTTTCTTTTTAATAGTGGCCATTCTGATAGGTGTGAAATGATATCTCATTGCAGTTTTGATTTATATTTCCCTAATCATTAGTGATGTTGAGCATTTCTTCATGTGTTTTTTTGCCATTTGTACTTCTTTTTTAGACAAATGTCTATTCAAGTCTTTTGCCAATTTTTTAATTGGGTCGGTTTTCTTTTTATTGTTGAGTTGTAACATCTCTTTGTATATCCTGGATATTAAACTCTTATCAGATATGTGATTTCCAAATATTTTTTCCTATTGAGTTAGATGCTTTTTCACACTATTGACAAAGTCCTGTGGGGTGCAAAAGTGTTGAATTTTGAGGAGGTCCCATTTATCTATTTTTTCAATTGTTGCTCATACTTTGAGTGTAAGGTCCAAGAAACCACCACCTACTACAAGGTCTTGAAGATGTTTCCCTACATTTTCTTCTAATAGTTTTATGGTCCTGGCTTTTATATTTAGATCTTTGATCCATTTTAAGTTGTTTCTTGTATAGGGGGTGACACTGGGGTCCTCTTCCATTCTTTTGGTTATAGATATCCAGTTCTCCCAACACCATTTGTTAAAGAGACTGTTTTGTGCCATTAACGTGGATTTGGTAACTTTGTCAAAAACCAGTTGACTGTATAAGTGAGGGTTTATTTCTGGGTTCTCAATTCTATTCCTCTGATTGATGTGTCTATCTGTTTGCCAGTACCATGCTGTTTTGACCACTGTAGCTTTGTAATATGTTTCAAGGTCAGGCAGTGAAATTCCTCCCATGTCACTCTTCTTTTTTAGAATGCTTTTGGCTATTTGGGTGCACTTACCCTTCCAAATGAATTTGGTAATTGCCTTCTCTAATTCTGTAAAGTGAGCTGTTGGGATTTTGATTGGTATTGCATTGAATCTATAAATCAGTTTGGTTAAGATTGACATCTTCACGATATTTAGTCTTCCAATCCATGAACATGGAATGTCTTTCCATTTGTTTAGGTCTTTTAAAATTTCTTTTAGCATTGTTTTGTAGTTTTCTGCATATAGATCCTGTACTTTTTTGGTTAAATTAACTCCTTTGTATTTGAATCTTTTTGTTGCTATTAAAAATGGAATTTTCCCCCTGATTTCCTCCTCAGATTGTTCAGTACTAATGTACAAAAACATTACTTATTTTTTCATGTTGATCTTGTATCCTGCCTCTTTGCTGAACATTTATTAATTAGCTCAAGTAACTTTGTTGTGGATATTTCAATATTTTCTAAGTACAGGATCATGTCGTCCACAAACAGTGAGAGTTTTATTTCCTCTTTCATCTATTTGGATGCCTTTAATTTTTTTTCTTGTCTAATTGCCCTAGCTAGAGCTTCTAGTACAATATTGAATAACAATAGTGACAATGGGCATCCTTGTCTTGTTCCTGATCTTAGAGTGGAAGCTTTCAAACTTTCCCCATTGAGTATGATGTTGGCTGTGTGTTTTTCATATATGCCTTTTAACATATTGAGGAATTTTCTTTCAATTTCTATCTTTTGAAGGATTTTTATCAAAAAGGGATGCTGGATTTTGTTGAATGCATTTTCTGCATCAATTGATATGATCATGTGTTTTTTTCCTTCAATTTATTAATGTGGTGTATTACATTGATTGATTTTCTTATGTTGAACCAGCCTTGCATACCAGGAATAAATCCCACTTGGTCATGATGATATAAGTCTTTTGATATGCTGTTGGATTCTATTTGCAAGTATTTTGTTGAGGATTTTTGCATCTATGTTCATTAGAGAGATTGGCCTGTAATTTTCTTTTCTTGTAGTATTTTTATTTGGCTTTGGTATTAGGGTGATTTTAGCTTCATAAAATGTGTTGGGTAATTTTCCCTCCTCTTCAATTTTTTGTAAGAGTTTAAGCAGGATTGGTGTTAATTCTTTTCGAAATGCTTGGTAGAGTTCACCTGTGAAGCCATCTGGTCCTGGACTTTTCTTTGCTGGGAGATTTTTGATGATGGATTCAATCTCCTTAATTGTGATTGGTTTGTTAAGTTCTTGTATTTCTTGTAGCGTCAGTGTAGGTTGTTTGTGCATGTCTAGGAATTTGTCCATTTCATCTAGGTTGTCTAGTTTGTTGGCAAATAGTTTCTCATAATATTCTCTTATGATTCTTTTTATTTCTGTGGGGTCATTTGTAACT
>JAQZBX010065597.1:0-16284 GCA_029593785.1 Cabassous unicinctus | reverse complement strand
GCCTCCTTGTGAGGGCAGGCCGGCCTGAGCCGTGCGGTGGGCTGATGCAGCAACCTCACGGCAGGAAGCGGGTGTGGCGCAACGGATAGAGCACCTGTTTACCATATGAGAGGCCCCGGGTTCGCTTCCCGGCGCCTCCTTGTGAGGGCAGGCCGGCTCGCGCGGCGCCGTGGGCTGATGCGGCAAGACCTCACAGCAAGGGGGAGATAAGCAGACACAGAGAAGACACGTAGCGAATGGACACAGCAGCACAAGCAGCAAGGGGGGGATAAATAAAATAAAAAATAAATAAATCTTTAAAAAAAAAAAATTGTTATACTTGTTCTTGACTTAAAGCTGAACTCTGCTGTTTAGGCTTTGGCTTCTCTGAGCTAGGCACTGGCCTTTGATTTTTCTGGAGCTTCCTACTGGAGCATCCTAGATGGGTCCTCGCTGACTCCTGGGACCCTAAGAGGCTTTCCCTTCGTCTTCCTGGCCGAGAATAGATCTCTGCCAAGCGCACAGTGGTAGCAAGACCCTTGGAGCGGTCCCTACACCAGCGGCAATCTGAGTCTTGCATGCTTAATTATCTTATCCTAAAACATAACTTGCAGCTCTATGCCAGAAATTTGTCATCCTCAGATCTTTTCCAGAGGCCAGGACCAGCGAGAAGCAGCACCTTTGCCTTGTTCTCAGGCCATGGGGAAGCCAGCTGGACTGCCAGAATAGCCACCAACAGATTTTAGAGTTACTTCCCGACCTCTGGGACATCGACGTAGACTTGGGCAGCGATCAAAGAGGAGTTATCTAAGGAGAAAGGCAGTAAAAAGCAGCGTCGAGACAAACCTCAGGACAGTCATTGGCAGAGAATTCTGAATTAGAAACATTTTTATTTAGGTTTAAATGACAAAATATGCAAGGGATTCTGTCGCCAGCATTTAGGAAACAGCCATCTAACCCGTGAGAGCTCTCGCTGGCGATATTTCCTCTTGGCTTCCATGTATTCTCTCAGAAGATGCTGAGGGCAGGGCACACAAGGAGCGGTCCAGATGGCCTTCGCCTAGTCTGGGCTTGATATATAACATTTCCCCTCACATGCTTCATAAGACGAGCTCATGTAGGAATGTTAGAAAACACTGAAGAACATAGAGAGAAAATTTGAAAACACTACAGATCCTACCACCTAGACACAACCCCTGTTAACATTTAGCATCTATCTAGAGCTATAGCTGAAGCAGTAGCATTCATTTATCTACATATTACACATACACACATTTAATTTTTGCAGAATGAGCTTATATTGAGCATGCTAGTTAATAGCCATTTTAAGGGATCTGATTTTAATGGCTGTGTTTCATTCATTCAGCCGTTTTCAACTGCTTTATTCATCAGTAAATATATATTCAGCCCCACTGCATGCTAGGCTTGTTTCTGGGCACGAGGGATAAACTGTGAATGAGAAGATGTAGCCCTTGCTCTCACAGAGTGTGCATTTTATTGGTGAGGACGGACAATGAACAAATAAAGATAAGATGTCGTAAGTTCCATGAGGAAACTGAAATGGGGGAGTGGGAATATAATTGGAGTATGTATGTGCATTTGTGTGGGAGGCTGAGAGCACTAATTGGCCTGGGATGGCCAAGAAAGACCTCGGTGGAGAGATGACAAGAAAAGTGAGCCGTGTGACAATCTGGGGGCAGAGCATTCTGGGTGAGAGGAATAGCAGTATAAAGACTCGGGAGCAGAGACAAACTTGAACTTGGGGAATAGAAAGACGACCAGTGTGGCTGGAGTGAGGAGGGTCCAGATGAGGTGCGAGAGAAAGGCAAGTGCCAGATCATGGATGGACTTGCTTTGATTTTATTCCAAATGTAAAAGGAAGCCGTGGGATGGTTTATAAGCTGCTGTCTTCTTTAACCAATCATCTGCTGTTTGATATTAGATATTACTTTTTTGCTGTTGCCTATGTCTCTGTGTTGAATATTGTTTTACTCGAATGTTGAGCATATCAGAGATCATTTTCTCTTGATAAATTCTTTATGATAATGCCAATCAAAACTTTTGAAATAGCCTTCCAGAAAATTCTTATTTATAATTCTGTCAAGAGATTAAAGGGAGGGTCTTTCCCCCCATACCCTCCCAACACAGAACACAATTTTTATTTTTTATTTTTAAAGAAAAAATAATTTTTAAAATATGTGTTTGGGGGATAAAAGTTGGGAGGTGGAAAAGCTATGTCTCCCTGCTTAATTTACATTTCTTTGATTGTTAATAATGTTGAACATTTTCCCTATATTTTGTTTTTTTCTATATTGAAATGTTCATATTTTTCTTATTGATTTGTAAGAACCTTTTATTTACTGAGGTTATTAACCTTTTGACATATATGTTGCAAATATTTTTCCCAGATTGGCACTTGCCTTTGAGTTCTAATCTTTAGTTGGTATGATTAAAAACTAAAGTTTTAAGCTTCTCCCCCCAACTGGCTTTTTTTTTAAAAGATTTATTTCCCCCCCTCCCCCACCTCGTTGTTTTGTGCTCACTGTCTGCTCTCTAGGTGTTCTTCTGTGTCTGCTTGTCTTCTCTTTAGGGGGCACCGGGAACCTATCCTGGGACCTTTCGGATTGGGAGAGAGGTGCTCAATCTCTTGCGCAACTGGCTATTTTTTAATTAGAAAACTTGCGAGTTTACAAAACAATCATGCATAAAATATAGGATGAACGTACATCACCCCACCTCCAGCACCTTGCATTGGTGTGGAACATTTGTTACTACTGATGTTAGCACTTTATATATATATATATATATTTATACTATTTTTAACTGTAGTTATCTTTGTTGCAATTGATGAAAGATTATTAAAATATTTCTACTGTCCATTATTTACATTAGGTGTATTTTCCCCATATACCACCTTATTATTACCACCTTGTGTTAGTATTGTACTTTTGCTATACTTGATGAAACATTCTTATACTTGTAATATTAACTATAGTCTATTGCATACAATAAGGTTCACTGTGTTTTATAGTCCTATGTTTTGTCTTTCAATTTTTATCCTATTAGCAGATATATCCTAAAGTTTCCTCTTTTAAGCATATTCACCTATACAGTTCAGTGCTGTTGATTACACTCGCAAGAGTGCTACCATTTCCATTATCCAGTTCCAAACTTGTACCATCAGCCTAAATAGAAATTCCATACAAATTAAGCATCAGCTCCCCATTACCCAGTCTATCTCCTAGTAGCCTGTATTTTAGATGGTAACTCCATCAGTTTGCTTATTATAATTATATCATAACAGTGAAATCATACAATAATTTTCCTTTTGTGTTGGGCTTATTTCACTCAACATTATGTCCTCAAGATTTAAAAGTTTTAAACTTGTATGTAATGAAATTTATCAGTCTTGTAATTTTTGATTTCTTTGTTTTTATGTTTCCAAAGTCTTTTCCCATCCTAATATCAGATAGTCGCTATATTTTCTCCTGTTTTCATTTTTTACATTGCTTGAGTCTGTCTAGACATTATTTTGGTGGGTGGGAATTTTTCTACTTTTAGACCGTGAAGGAAAGCGAGGACGCAGCAGCAGCAGAAGCAGATAGAGACTGAGACAAACCCTCTCTTACTACAGACAGGCGGGCACAGCTCGGCTGCGTGACGATTTTAACATCAACAGTGTAGGGCAGAGCGGTACAAATTTGATTCCTCACTTGAAAACAATGGAGTTTTACTAGACTTCTGTTCATAAGACATCAAATCATCATTTTGTTTTAACCTGAAAGTGCCATTCCAGGAGAATTGTGGTCTGTGATAAGAGCAGATTGCCAAGTATGTTTTAAGAGTGGCTTCGTCTGTTAGCAAAGTGGCAGGTCTCGTCCTTCATTTAAAATGCCCCTGAGCCATGAAGGATGTGGGTAATAAGGCAAAAAACCATCACAGCTCTTTTTAATTGGCTGAGCTTTATCTTCTCAGAATTATGTTTTATGAGTTAAAAACATATAGAAAACTGTTTCTGGAGGGCAAATTGGTCCTATTAAAGTTTTTAACCTTTAAATCCTTTGATTTATTAATTCTGCTGTTAGAAATTTAGCCTATGGAAATAGCCAGGACACAGTACATGTAAAACCCATGAGGAGGAAGATTCATTTAAAACACTGGGAAGCACCTCAATGTCCACCAGCAGTAGACTAATAAAAACGTATTAAGGTGTACCTGTGACCCACCATGCAACAGTCACAGAGAGTGAGGTGGCTCCCCATGTGCAGAAATAGTGCATCACTTTCCAAGGTGCACTGCCAAGTATAAAAAGATCTCTGAAGAGCAGGTCTTTTATGTTAAGAATAAAAGACCCCCATATAGAATATGTTGCTGTATTCTCTCTCTTTTTTTTTTTTTTTTTCTGGTGGGGTAAATAACTGATCGGAATTGTTGCCTAAAGGAATGAAGCTGGTGGGAGTGAGGTGAAGGATGATCCAACTGTTCCTTTCACTTCTTTGCATATTTGAATTTTCTCACCATGCACATTTATTACTTTCATTTATATTTTCAAATGCTGTTTATCTGTGTAGGGATACTATGGGCTATTTGTATTTCCTTCTTTATGCCTTCCTGTATGAAGAAAAAAATGAATGTGTATCAGAAATAGTTACAATATATTGGTGTCTAAAGATAAAAAACAGAAACATGATTGGCAAAAATCAGAAAAGATGTGCAGGTCTCCGTTTGGAATGATACTTATTTTTTGGAGTTTGCCTTCCTTTGTAGTTGTCAGAAGGCTGCACATTGTGTTCTCTGTTTTTGCATGTACTATTTCGTTTTGCATCACAAAGAACACAGCTATGTTCTGTACCACTGCAGCCCCTCTACTGGGGTCCATAGAAACCAGTGGGAAAGCTGCTTATTGTGAGGTCCACGTGGTCCTGCTGTAGCTGTGTCCATGTGCCTTCCTGCCCATCTCATTTCCTCCAGGCTTTGTGCATCTTCCTAAGAAGATAGGACTGTCCACTTAGTGGATGCTTCTGCTCCTTACTCTTCCTGTCATTTAATTTTAGAGAGGCATGTTCTGATATCTGGAGGCTTCAGATTTTAAGTCTCTTCTTTTCCTAAGCTCATCTTGGTAGACTGAGAGCTTTCTCAGCTGCTGTCTCACATGCAGTAGTGCTCTCAGATGAAAAGTTTACATGGAAGAGAAATATTTTGCATTTGCCTTCATTATTAGATGATTAACTCCCCTGGACATTTCTCCTACAGGGATTGAAGTAAACGAATATATTGGTTTACCAGGCGTTGCTGATGGTTCCAACCCATTGACCTATTTCTGTTTGTCTGAACTTGGGAAATGCTCACTGATTTTGTAAGACACCCCGTTTCGGGAGTGGAGGAATTTGACATCAGAATGTTTTCCATTTTCAACATCTCATTTGCTCTGGAAGATTTTTGGCACATGAGTGTGAGGGCAGCAAGGTTTCATGTGTTTCATGTGTCCTGCGTGGTGTTCACTCTCAGAGCTAAACCAAGGTTAGCAGCTGAAAGATGTCTCTGTTCATGGAAAAGTGTCCTGGAGTCAGAGGGTCTGGGCACCAACCCCTTCTTGGCCACTTCTTAGCTCATGACCTTGGGCATGTTTTCTCACCCTAAGCTTTGGTCCTCATCCATAGAATGGGGGATATTAAAGGTACCCACTAAGTGTTCTGAGGATTCAATGAAAAACTAAAGCAAAGTCCTTAGTATAGTGTGATAGCAAGCAGTCAATAAACTTAGTTCATTATTATTGTTGTTACTTCTTTCCATCACCATCATTATTCCTAGACCCAACCACTGTAGCCTTGAATTTCGGTTCTATGAATAAATTGCAGTTACCCAGGCAAAACCCTAAGCCGAAAGTTTCTTACTAGGTTTAAAGGAAGCCACTTTTATTTATTTATTAAATCCTTGCACACTGCCAGGCGATGTACTTGTTTGCATCTGTGTTGCACCTCATTTCAACCCTGCAGTAGCACCATAAAACATTTCTATTTCCATATTTCATGGTGGGTTCCATTTCTGTATGACACAAGCTGTGAGACCTTATCTCCTTTTCTCCTCGTGCCTCCATTTCCCCATCTGTAAAATGGGGATAATAGTGCCTACCTCACTGGGTTGTTGTGACGATTGAAAGTGTTAACGTATGTTAACCACTCAGAACAGTGCCCAGCACACAGTGACCACTATGTAAGTGTTTGCTAGTATTCCTTCACTGACGAGGATGGGCCTAAGTGACAGAGTCTAAAGCGTATGTGGTCTTTGTCCTCCTGAGCATTGTGGAATGTTAGAGATGGGAGGGACCTTAGGACTGTAAGCTGGTCCAAACTGCTCATTTCACAGGTGGGGAGAAGAAGGCTCAGAAACCATGGGGGATTCATCTAAGCCACCCAGGGAGTGATTGGCAGAGCCTCTACCTGAAGCCAGGTCTCCTGGGTCAGTGCTCACGCGGCTTTCTGTTGGGAGTAATGTTGAGAGTGATGATATGGCAAAAAGAAAGCAAAAAAAAAAAAAAAAATTACTTTCTGTAGGTGAATCTACTCCTGATTTTCCTGGCATTTGGGACTTCCTCAAAGCTCTCTACCATTCTGCCTGTACAGGATGTGTTCAATTTTTCACCATAACAGGCTTATCAATGTGAAGTCATAAAGCAGATCTTTCTCATCAAAGCTTTATCAAACCACTCTCCTTGGTCTTCAGAGGAGATTAAAAGGATATACTCCCAGCAAAGAATTTGATGTTATAACCACTAAAGCAAAAATATAGCTATATAGTTAAATAATATTTAAAGAATAACACTATGGGCAGCCCTTGCAAGAAAGATTTAAGATATAATTCACGTGGACTACAGAGGACATTAAACTAAAAATCTTCTGTGTTATGCATTTGACTTAGTACTAATAGGTTAGTTATATTAACCGTTCAATGTAATTAACAATAATTTTGCATCTAAGCTCTAAATGATTTTTTAAAGGATTTTAGGTGTTAAAGTACCCTTTCAAAAACCAATAGTAAACCTTGAACTAATCAATGTCTTCTTTTTCAATTTAAAATTCTTCTCTTGATCTTGCAATTTCTGTTAAAAAACTAAACAGGCAGTTCTCTCTTTTTCAAATAGATGGCAAGCTCATGGCCAAGTAATCAGTTGCATGAGAGAACTTATCTAAATGGAAATGCTGGTCAAATGTAAGCATGAGGAAAGTATGGAGTTGTACAATTCTCTACTTCACATGTTGATGATATAGTTTGAATTGGCATATGGCTAAGCAGAACGTGTAGGTATGGGAAACCTAGTTTACTTTTCCTTCTTACCAAGCCTTTATTTCATTTTATTTTATTTTATTTGTTATTTCTTCCCCTCACCTCATTGTCTTTGCATTTGCTGTGTCTGTTCGTAGTGTGCTTGTGAGCACTGGAACTGATCCCGGGACCTCCCATGTGGGACGGAGGCACCTAATCGCTCCGTGCTTTGTTGTGTCTCTCATTGTGTTTTCTTCCTTGTGACTCTTCTGTTGCATCATCTTGTTGCGTCTGCTCGCCATGCCAGCCCATCGTGTCAGCTTGCTGTCTTGCTTGTCTTCTTTAGGAGGCACCAGGAACCAAACCCAGAACCTCACCCCCCATGTGGTAGGTGGGAGCTCAATCCCTTGAGCCACATCTGCTTCCCCAAGCCTTTTAAGATTACCACTTAAGCTGACTTCGAGTTCTGTTCTTTCTTATGTGGGTTCAGAAAATTGCACACCTACTTAGCTTTGTATACACTCACCTACAGACCCAAGTACCAATTTAATTTAGTCATTTACAGTAGATGGACATTGCAGTTGGCTTAACAAGTGTCATTTCTCCATTTAGCTAACGATTTGGAAAGCCTGATTATAATCAAAATAGTGATTGGTGGTCTTGATGTCAGAGCCAGGAAAGTGAGTTTTAGTTGCTTATGGCATTGGAATCGATATCCCATCTCTAATAGGGACGTGTCTGCCAAGCAAACCAGCACTCAACTTGGCAACTGGAAAAGCCAAGTGGGCACCTCCTTGATTTTTTTATACTTGACTACTTAGATCCTCAGTTTTCAGACAGACTACCTTCCTTTTCTTTCCTCAGATATATAAATAGCATTGAAAACAATGTTAAACAGACAATTATAGTTCAACCATGGCTGAGTGAATATTCTGATTCTTTAACAAATAAAGCTCTTCCGGTCCCATTTACAAGTTGATTTTCCTTAACTTAATTCTCAAAAGGTCACCTTCCTAGGGTAACCTAGGAAGCCTGGAACCCTCGTGGATCATTTTCATCATGAAGTCACATAAAAAGAAACATACTCTATAGGCAAAAGTAATAATGATAAGTTTTTTTAAAAAAGTATCCTTACTGGAATCTTTTGGAGGCCATCAAAGGAGATAATTTCACAAAATAAAATATACTAAGAATCTCTCTCCCTAAGTTCTTGGTCTCAATGCCTCAGTCCTTTAAGTTCTTCAGACTATCTCCAAGCCCTTTCAGGTCTTTACTTCTTCGTCCTTCTCTTCCTTTCTCAATCTTCTCCCCCCTCTCCCCATCTAGAATATCCCCTATTACCTTTCCAAATACAAGCTTTTTAACCCAGTCCAGTTCTTGCAGATTTTCACTTCTCTACCTCTAACTCTGATTCCATGTCACAAAGGCCTAGGAACTAGCTGGCAAAAAGTCACTTAAAAGATGCATGTGGGGGAGAGGAGCCCCAAATTCCCTTCAGTTAGCAATGGGAGGGGTCAAGCACAATTCTCTTGAGCATGAGGAGGAAGAGATATTGCAACATTTAAAAATTAATGTATTTTCTTTCCCCTCTCATCTAAGTTCTGGGGTAACTTGATGGCAGTAGTGCCTTGAGTAGGTTCCCTCATTCCTTCCCTCTTCTGTGCCCTGGGATTCCAGGTATCAGCCTATGTCAGGGTCAGCCTTTCTCTCTCTCTTTCTGTTCCTCACAGACTCACTTGGGACCCCCTGCCATCACCTTGCATTTCCTCTGCCCAGGTGGCAGCACAGGGATGGCGATAGCATCCCTAACTACTTACAATACCTTTTTTCCCATCAGATTCATTAACCACCTATTAACAGAGGGTGTCATGTTGAACTCTGGGTTCTCTTTGCTACACTAATATTTTGTAGTATTGATAATGTTGCAGTGCTTCCGGAAGATACTTACCAGGAAAATATATACTTTACAGAGAGACAATAAGAGTGGCTTGCTAGGCCTCCCAGATGGTGACGGGATCTGGAAATCTTCCTGGGTCCTTCCAGAGTGGGAGAGAGGCACTCAATCTCTTGTGCTACCTCAGTTCCCAGGTCTGCTGTGTCTCTTTTTATTGCATCATCTTGCTGCACCAGCTCTCCACGCGGGCCAGCACTCCTGCGCGGGCCAGCACACCGCATGGGCCAGCACTCCATTTGGGCCAGCTCGCCACACAGGCCAGCTTGCTTTTCACCAGGGGCCCCCAGGAATTGAACCCTGGACCTCCTGTATGGTAGACAGGAGTCCAATCGCTTGGGCCACATCTGCTTCCCTCCAGCTGTCTCTTGAGGCACCATTTTCCTGAATGGTTTGCTCCTGTCAGCTCCCGACACATTTCCCTTGAAATTCCACTTCCACCAGCCTTTCTCCCCAGAATAAGCTTTCCTCATGATCATTTCCCATAATTATTTTTTAAACTTGTTTCTCATAGGCATAGCGACAGTAGTCTATTCCATATGGGCTAATGTCTTCAACAGAAAGACATTTCTGGTTTTGTGGACTGATGGCTAATGTGTTTTCAATATTTTTTTTGCCATTGAAATCATGACTACAGATTCGTAACACTTTTGAATGAGGAGTATGGACAAACAGAAACCCAGTCAGAGGAAGCAAAAAAGGTAGTTCATTCATTCAGGGATACTTAGCAAGTATCCATTACATATGTTCATCATGCAATGTCCTAGGCTTTAGAGGTGTGTCAGGCAAGATCCTTGCCTTCCGGGAACCATAATTTAGTAGAGAGAGAAGATGTGTTAACAGTTGAGTGCTATCAAGTACTCAAGTGCTCAAGATACAGAAAGATCTACACCCTAGGAAGTGGGAAAAGAAAGGAGAGAGTGATGAGTTCTATCTGGTAGGAGCAAAAAAGGCTTTTTATGTGTGGAAATAGATAGAGTTGATGGTAACACATTATAGTGAGTAGCAGCTGGTTTATAAATGGGATTGTGGCTGAAAAAGGTAGTCTAGGAATGTAACTGTCAATTTAAGAAAGCTAGAGAATAATCTAGGGACTGAATAACACAGTGAACGCAGAGGTGGATGAGAATTGTGGTTGATGGTACAGATACAAGAGTGTCCTTCTGTGAGCTAGAGCGAATGTACATCACTATTGCAGGGTGGTTGGAATATAGAAAAGCATGGGAAAAATACAATTGGTGTGACCTATGGACTGTGGTTAACAGCAATACCGTAATATTTTTGCATCAATGCCAAAGAACTGCTGTGTTGATAATGGGGGAGAGTATGGGGAAAAATGTGCCAAATGTACACTATGGACCATGGTTGGTGGTAATAGTCTTATGATATTATCCCATAATCTGTAACAAATGTTCTACCACGGTATTGTGTGTTGGTGAAGAGGTGTTGTTTGGGAATTCTGCACGTGCATGATTGTTTTGCAAGTTCACAACTTCTATAATAAAAATATATTAAAAAATAATAATAGGATGGGTTGGGGGAAAATACACCAAATTTAAGATATGGACTATAGTTAGTAGTAATATTTTGACAATATTCTTTCATAATTTGTAACAAATGTCTCACAACAATGTAAGGTGTTGGTGGTAGGGTGATGTATGGGAGCCCTATATGATGTTATGCATGTTTATTTTGTAAGTTCACAACTTTTACTATACACTTTTTGTTTATGTATGTTCATGTATGAATGATATACTTCAATAAAATTTTTTTAAAAAGGCTTTTTGTATTTGTCAATACTCTGAGTTGCAAGTAACAGAAACGCCATTCAAACTTGCTTAAGGAAAGGGGGTGTTTATTAGTGTCTGTAATTTAGGAATCTCAGGGAATGCGCTGCCCATTAATATGTTTCGGAGAGCGGATGTGGCTCAAATGGTTGGGCATCCGTCTGCCATATGGAGGGATCTGGGTTCGATCCCTGGGACCTCCCGGTAAAATAAAAATATATAGAAGGCACATGGGCTGCCAGGCTCTCTGTGCCGGTGAGCCACCAGGCCCTGGGAGCCATGCAGCAAGATGATGACGTAAAAGGAGAGAGACAAGACGAGATGCTCTGAAAGCTCCGAAAACCAGGAGCCGAGGTGGCGCAGATGGCTAGAACACCTCTCTCCTACATCGGAGGTCTTCAGGATCAAATCCTGGTGAAGACTGGAGGAGGAGGATGAGAAGAGATGAAACAGACACAGAGAATTGCCCAGCGAATGGACACAAAACAGCAAATGGGGAAGGGGGGGTTAAAAAAAATGGATCAAGTAAATAAATCTTAAAAAAAAAAAAAATGTTTCTACTGTATTCCTACATTCTTCATGATCATACCAGTTCACAGAGACCACCCATGAGTCTACTGCTTAAGCGGATAAAGGCCCACTGCCTGTACCAGCCAGTAATATTTCTTCTGTTCAGGGAAAATATGGTGGTGGGCACCTCTGCTGTGAGGACTTTCTATATTCACAAAGGCACCGAGGTGGGAAAGCCTGGCAAAGGTTGGGAATGGCAAGCTGTGTGATTAGAACACAAAGCACTCAATTAACATTTGTGGAAGTATTTAGTCATCAGAATCTTGTATCCATGCTGGATACTATATCTTGGTTCTGGTTTCAAACATAGAACAACTACATATCTTGATAGTCAGTGGGAATGAATGATAAAGTCCATTAAACCTACTCTTGAGAAATGCTGGAGTAAAGAGATAGAAGCTGCTTCTGGAGGTCCCTGCTCTATGATGTTGTACCTTAGAGATGCTGGATAGGGGCCTCTCGCTAGTGAGCCTCACTTTTCCCATCTGCTGTCACTTATTATACCTTCTTGGACATACTGTGGGATCAGGTAACATCACTTGTGCACCACTGATTGGAGTTCTTTGGTAAAGGGCAAATTCTTAAAATTATTCACAGGAAGATTATATCTCTGACCTGGATATTATATCTTAGTGGCTCGGGACTATTAGCTAATATTTCTTAAAATTTTGTGGTTTGCACAGAAAAGTTTGGTTCTAACACAAATTATTAATACATTGATTTGACTAATAGTGGTGCCATCTTACCCCCAGAAACACAGCAACAACATAAAATAAAAGCTTCCATTAACACGGAGCACGCTAGCCAGGCTTCCACATTATTGTCAGAAAGTCTTCTCTGGGATTTGGCTGTTGTATTTTAAAATGCCATTATGTCTTGTCTAACAATTTTTTCCCTGCATATGTGAGGAAAGGAAAATAATCCAGTTCAGTAAATGTCTCAGAAAACCGGTCTGCTGCATTTTGGAAACAAAACATTAACAATGAAGCTATCATAAAGACAGGCCTTTCTATTTTAAATGATTCCAACTCATATGGTGTTCATTGTCCGCATTTGCGAAGTACGGTGAAGAAAAGCATGGGGCGTGCACCTGAATGGAAAGGTGGTGGTGTGACTACAAGGGAGGGACAGCTCTTTAAAACCAGTTTCTGGACATTCCCTAGAAGTAAACACACGGCAACAAGGCAATAAGAATACCAGCAGCTGACATTAGTGAGTTTTTACTATGTCCCACGCATGGTTCTATGTCCTTTACATGTATCATCTCATTAAACAACGCCCAGCCCTGTGGTTGGTACTATCATTATCTCCATTTTCTGCAAAAGCAGACTGGGACACTTTGCCAAAGGTCACACATGAAGCAAGAGGTGGAGCGGAGCTGGGAGTGGAAGCCAGGCAGACAGACTCCAGACTTCCCCTTTGACGTTGTCATTTAGTCTCTCCACCTGGATGGTGTGCCCTACAGAATTTGAAATGACTTTGGATTATTTCTGCTTGTCTGATTTTGATGAAAGAAACCCAACCTTAGAATTCCCCGTGTTTTATTCTATCGTATTGGAAGTTTGTAGCCACCTCTGCCTTTCAACTGAGACCTTTTTATTCTTTGTCTCCAAATTAACACTGCCCAGAACGTGGCTGTGTGTGTGTGTGTGTGTGTGTGTGTGTGTGTGTGTAAAATCCGCCTTTTCCTCTGGATGAAATTGTTGCAGCTTGGCTGAGTGAGGAGAATTTCTCCCACTCACCAAGCACACAGCAGACATGCTACGAGGACGCTGCTGCTCGCAGCACGCCCCGAGACGGAGGGGCAGGTGACTGCGTGTGCCCAGCGTCCCTGGAAGAGTCTCTACAGATGTGTGTTGCTGCCGCCGCCGCTGCTTCTTGCTTTAAAATTCCTGGAGCCGACACCCCCATCCCCGCCTCCCCAAAATCTTACAGCTTCTCTCTCTCTCTTTATTTTCAAGGAAAAAAGAAAGAGGCAGACCGAAATAGAAGGCAAGCGACAGCAGCTTGATGAGCAGATACTTCTGCTGCAGCATTCCAAGGTAAGCGGCTTCTCCACCAACCTCCTCCGTGATTAGACATGCAGGTCACACCCCAGGGAGCTGGGCCGAGCCTCCCCTGCCAGGAAGGCGCTCCCGCTGCCTTCCATTCCACCAGGACGCCATCGCAGGGCTTCTCTTGTGAATTTCTCCAATTCGGGGCATTGTTACAGCCTTGCAGTTTCTGCAGTGGTGAAGCGATTACAGTTGCATGTGGACGGGGTGGGGAGTGTGTGTGCATGGGGAATGCGGTGGTTTTATGGAGAAATTGGATGTGAAGACTCCACATGGTGGGTGAGGCAGCTTCCGGGGCCTTGGCTCCAGTGCAGAGGTGCTGCGTGGGTTTGCTCAGAGGCTCCAAAAGATATGTTTTTAACATGTTGTTCTTTTTTTAAATTAAAAATATTAATATTTTCTTTCTTGATATGGAGAAAAGGGAGGCAAAACCAGCATGATCTGATAAAGAAGAACACAGTGTATTTCAGATTGTACGTTGATTTTATTTCTACTTGAACAATTTTGGAAGTGTTGTATGAGAACAAGCCGTTGGTCAAAGATGGTATTTAAATGATTTGACCTTGGTAGGGTCTCCATTGCACCAACTGAAAGAAAAGAAAGTGAGCCAGAGAGCGAATGAGCGAGCTTTTTTTCCCCTTTAAAACATAGTGCACTTAAGTATCATAACTGATTACAGCCCAGTAGAAAGCTCTGTCACTGTCACAGGGACTGCTGGCTGCAGAACGCTGCTTTCTGCTGCTCGGAGAAGAATGTGACTAACATTCCAGAGGCCAGCTGGGAGTCGCTGCCTCCCTTTGACTCTTCCTGGGTTTTTTAAGGAAAACCTTCTACTGCTTATCTCTAGTTGTGACATTGCAATGTACAGAACTGTATTGCACACGGGCCAGGTGGGGAGGTGGTCCTGACTCCCAGCGTAATGCTAGGTATGGATTATTTAGATTTTTTTAAGACAGGGTGAACCCTTATGATTCCATTTCCTAGAAAACAGGGTTGTGCTAAATGGATCCCCAAAATTAGAATCATCAGCAAGCTACTTACTGATTTAAAATAGCAGCATGACCTAGATCTGCTTGGCATATTTATCAGTTCAGCATTAACTTTAACCAGAGAGATTTTTTTTTAAAGGAAAAAAGCAACATTTCTGGCTCTTCATTGTGTAATCCATTTATGGACCTTCCTTTGTAGGAACTCAGTGGATGCCAAAAACTGCTGCTCTTTCCGTACAACATTCCTGAGGGGAAATGAGGGCTAAAATTAGTATCCTGTTTTTAAAAAGAGGGGGGCTTAGAAACACTAGGAGAGCTGAGTGACCTGTTCAAGGTCAGTGCGGACAGATCTGGTCTCTGTCTCAGAGTCCAGTCAATTCACTACTTGCAAGAGACCAAAATGGACCAAAATCTCGGTGAATTCTGGGTGAAAGGTGAACTTTTTAATAAGAGCATTGAAAGAAGAAGAGAGGCTGCTTTTGACTAGACGGCCGCTCTTCTTTAAGCTCAGTGTGGCTCTTCACGGTCCCTAAATCAAAGCTCAGGCAATAAACGTATAGCAGGAGATCAAGTTTCTTTTGTCCCATTTCTAATCATTCTGGGTGCCAAATGAGATACTAAGGACCCAGAGCAATTCACTGCTCATGTCCAGCATATTATTACAACATTCTCTTCATAGTCCATGTATCCATTTTCCATCCATCCATCCATCCATCCATCCATCCATCCATCCATGCATGCATGCATCCATCCATCCATCCATCCATCCATCCATCCATCCATGCATACATGCATGCATCCATGCATGCATCCATCCAGAAACAGCAGTTGAAAAATAACTTAATACTGTGTGGGGAAGCAGTGAGAGTCCTTCAAGGACTGGAAACAAGGAAATAAGATAGTTCTTTATGGTTGTCCTGGTGAAACTCTCACACAATTGTTGAGATTGGCTTCTAAGGAGCACCCAACACTCTCACCAAGGTGCTCTTGCTACAACCAGGGGGAACAAGGACTGGAAGGTGACTGTAATTTCCTAAGTGGAGACCAATGCGCTGTCTTTTTCAAGGATCGTTATCCTTGAACAATGCAAAAGGAAAGCTCAGAGATTCCCAAGGAGCAGTGTTCATCTAGTCTTTCCCTGGAGAGGTCAGTTCTGGGAGGCATCGGGTCCCTGGGCAAGCGTGAGGTGGTGTCTGTCCTCAGGAGGAAAGTCAGCAGGCCGCACTGTGGCCCACGAGAAACCTCCCTCGTGACTCAGTCTGTCTTTGTGCTGTGTCCATCCTCCCCAAGATAATTGATTTATTTTTGATATAAGGAAAAGGGGTGCCTGACTGAGGGAGATGGTTACTTCAGGGACCCCAAAAGAATATGTTCACTTTAAAGGAATTGACTGTTGACTGAACTTGAACCGTGCCAGTCATCTTCCGTGTCGTTCAGTTCTGAGCTTGGCGGCCTCAACCCTGGGTGGTGGTCAGTCCATCACAGAGGTAGTATGTTCCTCTGTGCGCCTCTTGCCCGGCAGTCAGCCAGCTTCCTCCAGGCAGCACGGAGCCCTGCCATCCCCTTGTCCGCCTCAGTAATAGTCACCATTGTTTTGAGTGCCTTCTGGGTGCCTGGCACGTGCGGTACCTCCCCTCAATAACGACTGCAGGGTAGCTATTGCCCTCCTGGTTTAGAGGTGAAGAAACAAA
>JAQZBX010065596.1:0-16279 GCA_029593785.1 Cabassous unicinctus | reverse complement strand
CCCCGGGTTCGCTTCCCGGGGCCTCCTTGTGAGGGCAGGCCGGCCTGCACGGTGCGAGGTGCTGATGCAACGGGACCTCACAGCAAGGGGAAGATAGGCAGCCATGGAGAAGACACACAGCGAATGGACACAGCGAGCACAAGCAGCAAGGGGGGGATAAATAGATAAATAAATAAATCTTAAAAAAAAAATAATACTAATACAGGGTGTCATTAACCAGGTGGGTTGGGGGAAAAATTCACCAAATGTAAGATATGGGCTATAGTTAGTAGTAACATTTTAAGGATGCTCTTTCATAGTTTGTAACAAATGTTTCACAACAATGCAAGGTGTTGGTGATGGGGAGATGTATAGGAGCCTTGTATGATTATATACATGTGTGTTTTGTAAATTCCCAAATTTTATTATACATTTATTTTTATCTATGTTCATGTATGAATGATATACTTCAATAAAATTTTATTTCAAAAAAAGAAAAAAATAGGAAATTGTGGTAAACAACGCATTCACCTGGGCTGAGATTTTTCATCAAGTTTGTCTTTTATAGCCCAAAAGATGCCTCTGGAAATTAATTGTGCACAACCCCTCATTGATGTGTATACAGTAATTCATTTCTGAGGGAATACTTCAAATTGCCCCCACTTATACTAAATGGTACACATAAAACTATGCTTTTATCTTGTTAAATGGGTGTATAATTTCTCATTTAGGTCATATTTGAAAACTTTCAGTTCCTTCTTTTATGTTTCCCCAAATAGAAGGTGTTTTATTTAGTTTCCAGAAAAGGGCTTCAAGTGCCTTGGTAAGTGTACTGTGTATTTTTAGTAGGGGTTAAAAAAAGTTTCGTATCTGAATGCCTACAGTTTCTTGGGGTATACTGTTAAAATAGCAACTAAGTGTCTCTACAAACCCACTTTCTCATTATCTTCTCAAATTATGAAGCTTATCACCAGCATCCTTATCCTCTTGTTTGTTTTCATAGATGTCTAAGGCCAATTAGATGAGAATAACTGGATTGTGTTGAATAGATCCGCTTGTGAAAGAAATGTAAAGCATGTTTGCTTATAGAAAGAAATCATCAGAGGATATGAAACATGGAATTAAGAGGTGATACTAAATATCCATTGCATTTTATTTATTTATTTTATTACTTTTTTTTTAAGAAGGTACCCGGTATTGAATCTAGGACCTCGTACATGAGAGGTAGGTGCTCAACCACTGAGCTATACCCACTCTGCTCCATTTTATTTTATTTTTAAAGATTTATTTTATTTATTTATTTCTCCCTATCCCTTCGCCCCTTCGTTGTTTGCATGTGCTGTGTCTGTTTGTTATATGCTGGTCTTCTCTTTTTAGGAAGCACTGAGAACTGAACCCAGGACCTCCAGTGTGGGAGGGAGGCAACTAATTGCCTGAACCACCTCCACTCCCTCCATTGCATTCTTTTTTATTTGTTTTTTTCTTTTTTTTTTTTCATTGCATTTTAAAAGGACATTTCTTTACTTTCAAATATTGTTTTCTCTTCTGCATTATGTTTTAATAAGTTATCTTATTGTACTGGAAGCTATATTGATATTTAATTGAATAGGGTAAAAAAATCTTTGTATTATGTGTTTATAATGGTTATTTTTTAAAATGTGCAGAGGTTTATAAATAAATAGACTGTTTTTTTAGTTGAAAGCTAAAGAAATGAACAATTTTTATTCTCTTGGATATAGGTTTAAATAAGTAAATTTATATAACTTGAAAACTGAGGCAAATTGGATTTAGCAATGTGAGTATTTTTGTTTATTTGCTTTAGAAGGAATAAACCATGGCAGTAAACACACAGAAGAAATACCAAAGGTACATAATATACTATATTTGCAAATTTTACTCTACTATTATGTTTTTGAAAAATAGTTATTACATAAATTAAACAGGTTGGGGAAATACCTTCATCTTCCCAATTCATTAATTTAATAAAAGAAATTAACTTAGTAAAGTAGATGCAGTATATTAAAGGCCAAAAAGTGAGGCTTTGCTGATGTAACTAATGTGTTGGAAATGAATAAATAATGAGGAAAAGAGCTCAAAATTTGTCTAAGCATATAATCATCTAACATTATAAAAACAAACATGATGGGATCTTATAAACTGAAGTAAAGAATTCATTGTATCATAAAAAATATATAATGGTAGTGTTATCGGAGCTGGTGTCTAGGTTCTTGGCTATGTCGCATAAAGGAATTTAAGGACACACCATAGGATAGGCACAGGAGTAAAGTTTATTAATGAATTAGAAAAGAGATAGTACACAACCCAAGACATGGGTGTGCTTGCTACAGGGTGAGACAGGTACTCCCTCTCCAGGGGTTTCTGGTTTTATTGGCTATCATTGAGGATTAGGGTTTATGCTGATTGGAGTATTCAGAACAAAGCAGGGGAACTTTATTGGGTAGTTTGAATTTTAAGAGTTGGTGTCCCGTTGTGATTGTCTTCTGGCTATTGCTCCTGGGCCCTGCAGGAATTTGTTGAATGAGGGACTTGAGAAAATGGTGGGTAATGTGGGAATTTCCTGTTTTTCTCCTTTTTTTCTGCTGGGTGACATTGCAAGCTGCATTCCCAAGACTTAGTGCAGTCAGTGGGCACATGCTGCCAGTGTTGTTTTCACAGCTGATGGGTGAGAGCTACAAGCTGCCTTCTCAATTTATTTGTGCACATCAGCAGGCACCAGCTGCCTCCTGGTAACCTGCCTACATGAGTCCAGCAGGATGCTGCTCCAGTTTGTTTTTTTTCTTCTACTGGGTGGTGTTTGTGTGGAATTTTTTTAGGTTTTCTGCCTCACCTCCTTAGGCCCCTATTCTATTCTGCCTTACTAGTATGTTATGAAATATATGGATACTCATATAGCAAGATAAATAATAATTTTATTTGGTTGAAACTCACAAAAGAAAGAAAGCAATTGTAAGTACTGGAGTTTTGGGGAGTCTAAGTGCTGAGTTGCCATGGTCACTTATCAAAGAGGGAAAATATGAATGGCTGAGTAACAATTATAGGTTAAAAGAAGGAAGACTAACCTTATTGCCTTAATGTATTTTTATACTTACAATTACAAAGCATGAGATAAATCAAGCATGCAGTTGAGGAATTGTTAAGTAGATGAAGGTCCCAGCAAAGTCTGGATTGGATTTATAGCACCTCCATTTGCCTTGGTTATAGGAGACCTTTTTTCATGTTAATGCTATTATAATGAAAAAAGCTATGTGGCTATGACATCAACAGTTATCAGGGAAGGAGAAAGATCACAAGGGCTTGAGCTGTTAAGATGACCATGCTCCCAGATTTCACCTGTATTTCCCTCTCCCTGCCCTCAGAACCTCTAGTGGCCACTGCCTCATTATGAATGATATAGTTTCTTCCATTGCTAGAATCACAATAAGTCTATTGTTGAATACCAGTAAGTCTGCTTTAGCCCATAGTTCATTCCCCAATCCTGAGGATTCTGGGATAGTGTTGCCCACTCCACCTCTAATTGATAAGGGGCTTAGATCCCATGGGACAGATGAATGGGACTATCTTGCTTGAAGTTGCAGACTCTCTCTGTTCTTTGGGATGGTCATTGCCCATCATGATCTCTTTGTTAGTTGTCCTGGGTGAGTCCAATGACTGAAGAGTAGGTGTTGCAACTCTGTTGAGATTCAGGGCCCAGCTGGCACATGGACAGCCCAAAGATTTAAGTCTCTTGGACATATACCTATCAACTCTAGCACTAACAGTAGGTTCAAATAGAAGGGTCAGAAGAGGCATGTGTAGGGAAACCACAACTGAGTCCAACTCTGTCATACTGGGGAGCATAAATTCCCAAGTAGGGTCCACTGGCATGGCACCAAAGTCCTGAGTTGTCTGCCCTGCCTATAGTGTCTGGATGTCTCTGCTATTTGAAGCAATATTTACTTTGGCAGTCAATGAGATCCTGCTGAGACATGGATAAGCATAACCTCTGGAATGACCTCTCAACTCGCTTTGAAGTCTCTTAGCCATAAAAACTCATTTGTCTTCACCCTTTCCCTCTTTTGGTCAACGTCTTCTTCCAGTTGCATTGCTAGTTGGTGCTTGGTAGTAATCCCTCAGTGCCAGGGAGGCTCATCCCCAGGAGTCACGTCCAATGCTGGGGAAAGGTAATGCATTTATGTGCCGAGTTTGGCTTAGAGAGAGGCCACATTTGAGCAATAAGGAGGGTCTCAAGAGGTAACTCTTAGGAACCTTATAATACTAGAATAAGTTTCAATTTCAGAAGTAAAGGTTCATAAGTACAGTCATCAAGATCAAGGGCCCTTCAATGGTCCATCCTCCTGCACTAGTCACTGCCCGTGTACTCAGAATTCTTGCTGTCCCATTAGAGAATGTGGCAGAGCTCCCCAGGATGGGAATTTGATATTCGTTCAGTTATTGTGTGAATCTCCACCCACCGTGACAATGCCCCATGAACACTGGAACACATTTATATGCCTTATAGGTATGCCCCAGGTGAACCTCCTGCTATGCATCCCCCTTCACTGACACCCCACACCAATGATCCTCCCCTGCCACAGTTGTAACCCTTCTGTGATCCAAAACTTCTTCAAAAATGAAGCTAAGAAAATAACCAGCTACTATTAATAAGCAAATGAAATAATAATGCTATTAAAAATAACAAATAAAATGCAAAAAAATTAAAAAAATTGGAATAATAAAATAATTAAAAATATGAAATTAAAAAATTTTTTGACTTTATGTCTTTCATCACTGTAAGATCTGTTATTGTGTATGTACAGTGATATTTTCTTCTGTGTATTCCCCCAGTGTCTTATTTTTTTCATTTTGTCTTCAAAGAAGCTTTAGGTTACATAAAAATCACACACAAAATATAGGCGATTTCCATATACCCAACATCCTCCCCCTTTTACCCTTTCCCCTATTAATAACATTTGACATGTGTATGGTACATTTGTTACAATAGATGTATAAATATTGAAACGTTGCTACTAACCATGGTCAATGATTTATGTTATCATTTACATATTGGACCATACACTTTTATAAATTTTCATGAAATTTAACATGGTCTATATCTATCATTGCAAGATCATGGAGAACACTTCCATTATCCCCAAAATGCCCCATGTTCCATCTATTCCATTCCTAACCCTAACCCTAACCCTAACCCTCCCCTTGGGACCCATGGCAACCACCAAGCTTCACTCCTTGAAGAACAAGATTCATAGTTACTTGCAACAACATTGAGGGCTTGACATACTGGCCTGTCCTCCCTTATTAGGCACTGCATATGCTCTCTCGAGACACCCACCCCTCTATTTGAAAATATAGCAGGACTCCCAAGGATGGGAGGCCAACACCTTCCCACTCATTATGTGGGTCTCCACCCACTGATACAACATATTATGACAAATTGAACGCTCACATACTCCTTCGAAGCCTGCCCCAGGTGCACCCTGTCTCGAATGGCCCTCACATCCAACACCCTAAACCAGTAACCCTCTCCTGCCATATTTGCCAAAAGAACATTCCCAATGTTGTAATTTCAACCATATAACCACAAATCCCCATTGTTCACCTGATCCCTCCCCCAACTCTCCCTCCAGTTCCATGGACAGTCCAACCCACTGGCATATTCTTAAATTCTTTTATGTAACATAGCCAAGAACCTAGGGGAATCCATCATCCCCATACTTCCCTTAGCTATAACATTATGTACAGTGAGTTTTGAATGCATTTGTTCACAGGAGGGATTTCTTGTTTTAAGTTAGCTATTAATGTGTTATAACATGATATCTTGATAATAAATGTTGCAAGAATTCAATTATGTTTATTAATATACTATGTAACATATATTAATTTAAAAATAAATTTTGAAATGTTCTGGCTGTTCTTTTGTCCTCCAAAACAACTAAATCTTCATCTATTGTATGACAATTTATTTAATTTGTAATACAATGTCTAAGGGCCTAGAAACTGCTAGGGCATACAACAATGCAATTAAATGTACATTAAAAGACATCTGATTTCACTGGTGCCTGTAGATAATGACTCATTTGTAGTTAATAAAGCCACTTGTAGATAATAACCATAATGAAAATTTATAATTTCATAGTAATCTAAACCCTGGTAAGCAGAATCATATTATATTATACTCTTCTATTGAATTTGTTTACATATAATCTCAAAAAAATTAAATTTTGCCCTGCAAAACTGTTTTTAGGCAGATGGATATAGTAACTTCATAATACATTTTAAAATGAGAGCACACACTGCATTAATCTGCCTTTTCTTTTAAGACAAAGTTATCTACTTGTAGCACTTCCATTGTCCTTTTTTGTGTTTTCCTTTGTTAGTAAATGGATTCTGACAACCTGAAGCGGAATCTTCTCAGAAGCATGTTTCAAGAAAGAGGGGAGAAGTAAAATGAAGTAGATTGTTATCATTTATACCACTTTTAAAATATGATATCCCGAATCATCATTAGTGATTTCAGCAAAATCAGTTATTTTGATCAAGTATTTCCTAACAACTCATGTGGCGACATTAACTTAAAAATAAGGTGTGTGTCCACTTTCATGATTCTGTATCCCACAGTAATTTAGCAAAACAACAACAACAGAAAAACCGTCTGATAAAGTTGCAATGTTTCAGGTAAACAATCTTAGTGGAGCACGTACGTGAATGCCTAGGAGGTGGGGCACTAAAAGTGTCTGTTATAGACATAAGCACACAAAATGCTATTACTCCACACAATTTCACAAGGTTTGTGATTCATAACCATGGACTCGTACACTTTAGAGATCAAAATATTTTAAAGTATTGTCAAATAGGATTACACTTGAAATCAAAGCTTTAGAAAAAAAACAATGCTTACTTTTAAAGGCTGGGTTACTAATCTTGGAGCATCAAGGATCAAGGGTGAAAATCAGGGAATCAAATGTGAACAGTTGAAGTTGTCTCCTGCCCCCTGAATCCTGCAATGTAAGCTACTGTCTTTACAGAGGTAGCATAAAATTAGCATCACCTCCTTTAACCTCCTCAGTAAAGAAAGAATGTCATTAAATCAAAGATACCACTGATTAGAAGACACTCCCTTAATTTATGTTCCCGTAAGAAAGAAAAGCAAAGACAAACCACTGTCAATTCAACAGTGACATGACGTCAATTGCAAAATGCATTTCTATTTCAGAAATGGTAAAAGGTGGAAAACTCAAGTGTCTTGGAATTGATAAAATATGATAGTAGCAATTAATTCAAAGGCTTCTGGTGGGGAGTGAGCTCAAAGACGTGAGGCAGGCATTGCAGCCCTGAATATTTGTAAAAATCATTCTATAACACATGTAGTATTAATAAAAGCTATTTTCAGGAATATTCATTCTTTCTTCTTTGCTAGGTGACTTTCATCTCTGAACATCAAACCCTCTTCCAAGAACATTACTATGTCGTCAAAGAAAGCTAAGTGTTCTTACCAATACTACTCATTTATCTTCCAAGCGTGTCTTTACTTGCAAACTAAGAAAAGGAGAAAAGAACAAAGCATCATTTCCATTTCCTCTTTCATTTGGCTCAATCCCTGGCCCATCCCCATTTTTAAACAGATTTCATGAGATGTAATTTATATAACTTAAAGTTCACCCATTGTAAATTTATATTCCAATGATTTTTTAATAAAATCAAACTATAAACCAGTTTCAGAACATTTCCACCACCTCCAAAAAATCCTTCCTCCCCATTTGAGTCAGACTCCATTCCTACCCCCAGCCTCGGTAATGAATCTGCTCTGTATCTCCATAGATCTGCTTTTTCTGAACATTTCATATAATGGAAACATAGAATTTTCAGTCTTTTGTATCATGCTTCTTTCACTTAACATAATGTTTTTGAGATTCATCCATGCTGTAGCATGTATCAGTAGTTCCTTCCTTTTAAATGCTGAATGGTATTCCATATACAGGTAGACCACATGTTGTTTATTCATTCATCAGTTGATGCATATTTGATTGTTTCCAGGTTTTGGCTTTTATAAATGATGCTACTATGAACAGTCACATACAAGTGTCTGTGTGGACATATGTTTTCATTTCTCCTGGGTAGATACCTAGAAGTGGCATAATTGGATTGCATGATAAATTGATGTTTAATTTTTTAAGAAACCTTCTCAGGGAAGGCAGCTTCCAAAAGGGTTCTCAGTGATCCCCATCCCCTCTTGTGTAATACCCTTCCCTTTAGTGTGGACTGGACTTCATTCAGATAAACAGAATATGACAAAAGTGAGGACATGCCACTTCCTGATAGTAAGTTACAAAAGACTGAGACTTCCATTTTGCTGGCACTCTCTCTCTCTGGCTCTTCTTGCTTGCTCACTCTGAAGATGCAGGCTACCATGTTGTGAGCTGCTCTATGGAGAGGACCGTGTGACAAGGAACTGAAGCCAGCATACTGCAGCAGCCAGTGAGGATCTGGCTATCCGCCCAACAGACTGTGAGGAGCTGAATCCTGCTTCCATTCACCACATAGGTGAGCTTGGAAACAGCTCCTTTGCGAATCTAACCTTGAAATAACCTCACTCCAGCCAACACCTTGATTGCATCTCTGTGAAAGACCTTGAATTAGAGATTCAATCTGTATTTAAATGCAATAATGTGGGTATCATATAATCTTTGATTCCATCTACATAAAGTACAACAGGCAAAACTATTCTATGCCACTGGAAGGCAAGATAGTGTTTACCCTAAGAATAGTAACTGGAATGGAAATGAGAAGGGCTTCTGAAATGCTGGTAATATTCTGTTTCTCGATCTGGGTGCTTGTGAAAATGTATCAAGCTGCATATTGTGATTTGTTCATTTTTCTATATATATTGCACTTTAATTTTTTTAAAAAAAGTTTAAAACAGTAAATCAAGGATCTTAGACTTTGTTCAAATATTATCTCAAGTTAGCCCTGGAGCAGACTGTTCTCTATGAGATAAGCTAAAGAATTTCCCAAAATGGAAAACATTTTTAAAAGCATGTGTATGAGTGTGTTGGGATTTCTTACCACACTTTCTCAGTCATCACCTTGGCTTAGCTTAGTGCGAAAGAGGAAGGAAGGGAGGAGAGCTACTTTCCGTTTTCTCTCTGTTTTACCCACCAATCCTTGGCATTACTACCACTTCAGCTTTTAAAGAAAAGTGATTGGAAGTTAGAAATGAGATTTAAATTCATGTGTGCAAATGAAGGTTCTGAAAAATAAAATTTGTCAATGTGTGATTCTGTGATTTCTGGGAGGAACATAGCATGCAATTGGCTGGAAAATGCTTAAGGAATGACCAAGATTTTCAGGATGCTTCCTGCCTGTTTTAAAGGTGATGTTCAGGGACAAAACAGCAGGAGGTTAGCAGTGTACCCTCGGGAACCCCACTACCTGAACACATTCCAGCTCAGGGAGTCTTGAACCTCTTTAATTTTCATTTCTTCTTCTGTAGAGTTGGAGTAATTCTAGTATTTGTGTGATAATGGTGTTGTGAGGATTAAGGAAATAATGCATATGAAATCCCAGGTTCAGTGTTTGATAACTATGGTTTTTATTATTATTCTCATTACCAGAGGGATTTAATTACAAAGACCATTGAATATGGAGTCAACAGTCTAGGGCTTACTTTTCTCATTCATAACGTTCTAGCCACGTAAACTGGCATCATTTAACTACATGAAGCCCCCCAGTTTTTCACCCGCACACTGGGGAAAACAAGCCAGAATGAGCCAGAGTGCATGAAAGCACCTTGCTCAGTACTCCATCATATGGTACACCTGCATTTTATATTAAATAAATACAAATTCAGCTACATTAGTGAAGAACATAATCAGTGTAGGTCCTGAATACATACATTTTCATTATTTAATGTATATTCTGAGGCTCTAGTCAGACATTAGTTTTGAGTGTGGTTATTATTACGTATATTTGAAAACAGAAAACTTGTTCCTCTGGCGCTAAGCACTTGTGAGACAAGAATACCCATTACTCCTAAGGAGCATGGGCTCTGAAAATGTGAGTCAGAGAAATGAAAAAGCTATGTAAATGCGGACTTATGGCCAAGTGACTTTTCTTTTTCACAAAGCAAGGTTAAAAAATGGTTCTAAAAGTGAAGAAAGCATTTTACTATGGTAGAGATTTTAGACGCTTTACTGTGGTGATCACATAATTGCTCTTTGGGGAGTGAGACTAGCATTCAGTCTTATTCTATCTAGACCATCCCCTTTCTCCCCTCTCCACCATTCTGACCTAGTGTATCAGTATTCAGGAAAAGCAAGGGGCTTCTGCTTTCTGCAGGAGGGCTTGCCTTTGGAGAGGGTGTCAAAAACGATGAGTCACTCTTAAGGTTGATTCCAGATATTCTGTTGCCAAGCTGCATTTGCTAATGCAGTCATCCAAATCCTGGTGACCATGGAACACAGTGGAAGGCAAATTTGTCCTTGTCATTACATGGCCAAAGGCCTCTTTTAAAAGATAGCAGAAAATTAATTAGACTGCAAATTCATCCATAAAATGAAAGTACAG
Source organism: Cabassous unicinctus (assembly GCA_029593785.1). NCBI lineage: Eukaryota > Metazoa > Chordata > Mammalia > Cingulata > Chlamyphoridae > Cabassous > Cabassous unicinctus. The sequence goes on along the minus strand of JAQZBX010065596.1, from coordinate 5,719 downwards.
CAGCCTACCTGGACATAGGGATTTGGAAGAGGGAGATTCATTTTTATTAAGAAACTCTTGGCATTTGATCAAATAGCATACGTTTGTGAGGGAGAGATAATGACTTATTATTATTTCCAGTCCTGCATTAATCAAGGAAGAACTAAAACGAATACTTCATCAATACTGACTATATATATAATGTTTACTCTGCTGCAATATCACTACATTCAAAGACCCTAATATTTTAGGAAAGCATTTCTGGAAAGAAAAAATCAAGCCAGATAGTCTCGGGAAGATATTTAAAAAGTAAATATAATAGTTACTGGGTGAAGTGCATTGAAAACTAATTCAGAAAAGAAATGTGTCTTTTTCTTACGATAAGTTCAATCATGATAATGGAAATGTGTAATTATTCAGTTAAAAAGATTTATTATTGAGAGCGTTTAAAATTTCTATGTGCTTTGACGATTTTGCAGCAAAAATAAGCTTTTAAAAAATACAAAGCATGAAACATTTAATTTTTTAAATTTTTTAATTAACTTTTTTAGTTTTAAAGAAGCTTTAGATTACATAAATGCTACATAAAGAATACAGGGGATTCCCATGTGCCCTACCCCTCCCTATCCCACACTTTCCCACATTAACAATATCTTTCATTAGTGTGGTACATTTACAATGAATGAACACATATTGAAGTTTTGCTACTAACTGTGGACTACAGTTTACATTATAGTTTACACTCTGTCCCACACAATTTTGTAGGTTTTAGCAAAATATATAATAGCCTGTATCCATCATTGCAATGTCATGCAGAACAAATCCAATGTCCTGAAAATGCCTCCTCCCCACCACCCCATTACACCTATTCTTTCTTCTCTCTCCTCTCAGATCCTCTGGTGGCCACTGCCTTTATATCAATGATACAAGTTCTTCCATTGCTGAATAATTATAAATCTATAATAGAATAATAATAAGTCTACTTTACTCCATTATCCTTTCCCCAATCTTGAGGATCTGAGGGTGGTGATGCCACTCTTTCTAATTGAGAGGGGGCTTATATCTCATGGGGCAAATGGATGGAACTATTTTGCTTACAGTTGCAGACTCAGTTCTTTGGCATGGGCGTTGTCCATCATCATTCTCATTGTTAGTTGTCCTGGGTAAGTCCAATATATAACTGGAGAGTTGGTGTTGCAACTCTGCTGAGATTCAAGGCTCCACTGACACATGAATGGAACAAAGATTTAAGCCTCTTAAATATACATATATTAGCATACATATATTTAACAAGTATATTATGGAGAGTGGAAAAGGGGAAGGGCGTTGGGTATATGGGAAGCACCTATATTTTCTTTGTGACTTTTTTGTAACCTAAATCTTTGAAGATAAAATGCAAAAAAAAATAAAAATAAAAATAAGACACTGGGGGAATATATGGAAAAATTTGTCACTGTACATACAAGACAACAGATCTTACAGTGATGAAAGACACAATGTCTGAAAATTTTTTATATTACTTCAAATGTTTTTATTTGATATTTTTAAAAGTATTTTTATTATTTCATTTTCTTATTAATTTTATTGGGTTATTTTTTTGGCTTCATTTTTGGAGAGGTTTTGGACCACAGAAGGTGACAACTGTGGCAGGTGAAGATCACTGGTGCAGGGTATGGATGATGGGGGATGTGTGGGGAAGGGTACACCTAGGGCATGCCTCTAAGGCATATGAATAAGTTCAAGTGTTCATGGGGCATTGTCTCAGTGAGTGGAGACCCACACAATAACTGAAACAATATTGAATTCCTATCCTGGGCAGTCCTGCTACATTCTTTAATAGAATGGCAAGAATCTCCCAATTACAAGGGCAGTGCCTAGTAAAGGAAGCCAAACCATTATACCAGGACTTTGATACTGACGATTGTACTTATGAACCTTTTCTTGTGAAATTGAAACTTAGCCTAGTGTTATATATTACCTAAGAGTTACCTCCTGAAAGCCCCCTTGTTGCTCAAACGTGGCCTCTCTCTAAATCAAACTCAGCATATAAATGCACTTGACTTTCCCCTCAGTGTGGGCCTTGAATCCCTGGGATGAGTCTCCCTGGCACCAAGGGTTTATTACTAAGCACCAACTAGCAATGCATCTGGAAAAAGACATTGACCAAAAGGGAGAAATATTAAATACAAATGAGTTTTTATGGCTAAGAGATTTCAAAGTGAGTCAGGAGGTCATTCCCAAGGTTACACTTATGAACGTCTCAACAGGATCTCATTGACTGCCACAGTAAACAGTGCCTCAAATAGTGGCACTCCTGAGGGCTCTAGAGACATCCAGACACAATAAGCAGGTTAGACAAGCTCAGGAATCCAGCACCCTGTCAGTGGGCCTTACTTTGGAATTTATGCTCCCCTGTGTACCAGAGTTAGATGCATTTAGAGTTTCCTGCACATGGCTCTTCTGCCCCTTTTATTTGAAACATTTCTTTTTAACATCAAAACTAGTTGCTCCTTACTCCTAGTTATTGAGTGGCATTACTTTTCTAAAATGATAAAAATCAATTTTATAAAAGTCAGACTAGAGTGACTTAAAGGTTCCCAATACTTTGCCATGGGGGGTAAATGGCTCTTCTTAGACACTGTTTGCAGAAGCTGGGCTACTTAAAATTAGACACAACTTACATTAACCCCTATGAGAGTAATAACATATGTTTTGACATAAGATAGTGGGGAGAAAACTAGAGTCACCTTATGTCAAGTAGTTTTCACTCTGTAATTCACAGGTATAAATGGAATAAGAGCAATAAAGTCTTGGTGTCGAATGCTTCACAAGCACAATTTCCTTAGATGGGTCAGAGGAAAGTGGTGATTGTGTTGTCTCTATATTAATAATTGATGAATATAAACAGAACAATTAGAAGAAATAAAGAAAATTTAATATCTGTCATGCAAAAAATTTGAGCAAGTGAGGATTCAATCACATAATAAATTCTGCATGTGTAGAGAAGGAGAGGTTTTTAAGTCTTTACTGATGAAAATGTCAACTATTTTCTACCTACTCCACCCCACCACCAATGCTCTCAGAATTCCACTTGATCATGAATGAAGACTACAAAAATAATATTGGTAAAATGGAGAGTGCTTATTGGATATAAAATGGCTCTACACACACATCAAACAAGACACTTTAAAAGCCACTTTGAGAAACAAATTAAATCTGTGCAATTTGATGCTATTTATTTTTCCCTTACTGCATGCCAAATTTATCCATTATCCCTTCTTATAGTCAGCATTTCTAGTGTTTATAAAGAAAGTGTTTGATTTTTATTTCCATAATAAAAACTTGACAGACAAAACAAACATCAAGTCTGTGTTTAAAGAAATTGAGTTTTGAAAGAAAAAAAGATAATGTACATAAACAGGAAGAATTATCAAAACATGAGGGGGAAAGTATGAGGAAGAATAAGTTTCAAGAAATAAAAGGGTTGAAAAAACAATTAACATTCTAAGTTCTTAGAATTTGTTATGCACTATATAAGACATTGTGGAGAATAAAAATATGATGTAGGAGTCTGCCCTCAATGGGTTTTAAATCTCATTGGGAAAACAAACTAGTATTGTCCCACTTTTTTATCATGCAGATCGAGGTATTTAGTCGTGTCATGATTAATGAATCGGCATTTTAAAATTCTATTTTGAAGTTAAATTAGCATTATTTTAGAGGACCCAACTGAAATCGCAGTTAATAACCACCAGCACCAACCCTACCACTTACATTGCTTCTAATTGCCAGGCACTGTTTTAATTCCTTTACATTCATTAGCCCACTAATTAGAAAAACAACTCATCTGTGGGGTGGCAGTTACAATTATTAGTGCTCATTTCACAAATAAGGAACCCAGGATAGAGAGATGTTAGAGTAACTTCCTAGGGTTCTGAATTCAGGCAGTCTGGTGCCTGGAAGGCAAAGCAGAAGCATTTCAAATTCCCACAATAGAGAAGCTAGATACTTTGAAGGACCCTGTGAAGACATATAGGTACTAGAAAAAGGAGGAAAGAAAAACACTTTCTATTGCATGTAGGTTCCCAGTAATTAGGGGAAATCTTTAAATGAGAGAAGAAACATGATTGATCAGCAGTGAGGTGTATGAGAATAAGGAGCTATTTATAATTAGCTTCTCAATAGAAACAATGGAAAAACTTCTCAATAGAAACAATGGAAAAAGACAAAGAAAATATATCATCCAAGTCTGAGGAGAGGGGAAAAGACTGTCATCCAGAATTGTGTGCCCAGAGTAATTATCTTCCAAGAATGAAGGTGAAAAAAAGACATTTTCAGATAAGCAAATGCTGATTTTCGTCACCAGAGACTGTCACCAAAGGAGCTACTAAAGGATATAGTTTATAAAAAGACAATTATCCCAGCACAGACATTTAGGTTGACAGAAAGAATAGTGAGCACAGACTTTGGTAAACTCAAAATTCATCTGCATGAACATTACCTATATGGAACAAAGAATATTACCCAATTATGGGGGCTACAAAAAGAAATGAATTCTGAATGATGTTTTAATAAGAAAACAAACAAAATATTCCATTTTTAAAAAGCCAAACAAGGAAAAAAAGAAGCAACAGTACAAAAACAATAAAGCAACAAAAACAGTAACAGTCAAATAGAAAGCACAAAGCAGGATTGCAGATTTGTTAAAAATATAGCAATAGTAACAATAAATGAAAAAATGCTCTATTTACCAGCTAACAGATTGATACTATAATATTAGATGGAGGTGTGTTTCAGTTATATTGTTTTTACAAGAAATACACTGAAGTATGAGGACATGAATAGTTGAAAAAATCAGAAGGAAAAAATCTGTTAGCTGTAATAATATAAGAAAAAGTTTTTAAAACAAAAGAAATGTAATTGAAAATAAAGTCTTATGTAACAATAATGGATTAGTAAACAAGAAAAATATGTAAAATTTAAACTTGTATGTTAACAAATAGCAAATATATAACAAACACAGAAAGTTAAAGTTGTTATATTTAATAGGAGAAAATGGCAAAACAAACATCATCATGGGAAATTTCAGAAGCTATATTTTCATTTTGTTAGGACAGCAGATAAAAAGTTAGTCAAGATTGGAACAATGCAATTAACAAGCTTGATTTAAAAGGCATATGTAAAGTCCTGCACCCAAGAATTAAGAATACTAATCGTTCTAAAGCACATAGAGAATATTTATAAAATGTAATCACATGGGAAGCGGGTGTGGCTCAGTGGATAGAGCCCCCGTTTACCATATGGGAGGCCCGGTTTCGCGTCCCGAGGCCTCCTTGTGAGGGCACGCCGGCCTGAGCGGTGCGGTGGACGGCAGGAAGCGGGTGTGGCGCAATGGATAGAGCACCAGTTTACCATATGAGAGGCCCTGGGTTCGCTTCCCGGCGCCTCCTTGTGAGGGCAGGCCAGCTCGCGCGGCCCCCGTGGGCTGATGCGGCAAGATCTCACAGCAAGGGGGAGATAAGCAGACACAGAGAAGACACGCAGTGAATGGACACAGCAGCACAAGCAGCAAGGGGGGGGATAAATAAATAAAATAAATAAATCTTTAAAAAAAAAAAATGTAATCACATGGCAGATCATAAAAAGAACCTCAAACTCTAAAGTATCTTTAAAGTACCTTACAGAACATATTTTCTTAACATGATGCAGTTAAGTTAGAAAGCATTAACAAAAAGGCAAT
>JAQZBX010065595.1:0-16279 GCA_029593785.1 Cabassous unicinctus | reverse complement strand
AGAAGTTTTACATCACAGAAAAGTCACACACAGAATACTAGAGACTCTCATATACCCAACCTCCTCCCCATTTCCTCACCCCATATTAATTCCTTTTTGTATGTGTATCGTAGCATTGTTATAACTGCTATAAAGATAGTGAAACATAGCTACTAAACATTGTCAATGGTTTACATTATAGTTTACAATTTAGATGGTACAGTTTAATAATTTTTGATAATATTTAACATGTACTGTGTCCATCACTGTAAGGTAATGAAAAACATTACCCCTGACTACTAAATACCCTGTTTGTTCTTTTCTTTTCCTTCTTCCACATCTCCCTGGGGCGCATGACACCCTCCTGTGTTGACTCATTGGATCACAAGATTCATAGTTACATGCAACAAGAACTCTTGACACACTGATTATCCTCCCCTATTAGGATCCACCCTTGCTCCTAAGAGACACCAACCTGTCTGTTTCTGGGTGAATCGGTCCTCCTAAAGATGGGTGTCCATCTCCTTCCCACTCACCGTGTGGGTCTCAACTCCCCAACACAATACACTATGACAGGTTTGAACACACACACTCCCCAGAAGCCTACTCCAGATGTGCCCCATCCTGAATGCCCCCCCAACCTACACCCTAAACCAGTGACACTACGTTGTCATATTGCCATTAGAGTATTCCCACTCCTGCACTTTCAACCTTATACCCACAAATCCCATGTTCACCTGGTCCCTCTCCCATCTCTTCCCCCAAGCATCCTGGGTATTCTAACTGGCCCTTCCACTTGTCAACCCTGTACCACCAAACCCAATAATATCACTACCCACCTATCCTATCCTTCAATATGCAACTATACTTTATCACTTTACCATAGATTATGTACAAATGGGTGATGGGCTCACAACTTTCTCTTCTCTTTCTCTCCCTTGTTAACCTATCTTTCAGATAATGGTTCTCAGAAACTGCTCACTTTCCTCAATTCAAATCGTTGAGGTCATGTACTGTTCATCCTTCAATGCCTGGCTTGCTTCACTCAACATAAGGTCTTCAAGATTCATCCATGTTGTTCCATGTGTTAGCACTTTATTCCTTCTGACAGCTGAGTAATATTCTATTGTGTATATGTACCACATTTTGTTGACCCATTCATCTGTTGATGGGCACCGGGGCTGATTCCAAATTTTGGCAATTGTGAATAATGCTGCTATGAACATTTGTGTGCATATATCTGTTCGAGTCTTTGCTTTCAATTCTTCTGGATATATACCCAGCAGTGGAATCGCTGAATCATATGGTAGATCTATTGTTAGTTTTCTAAGGAACTGCCAAACTGTCCTCCACAGTGGCTGGACCATTCCACAAACCCCCAGCAGTGGATGAGCGTTCCTATTCCTCCATATCCTCTCCAAAATTTATACTCTGCTGCTTTTTAATAGCTGTCATAGTGATGGGTGTAAGATGGTATCTCATTGTAGTTTTCATTTGCATTTCCCTAATAGCTAACGATGTCAAGCATTTTTTCTTGTGCTTTTTAGCCATTTGTATTTCTTTCTTGGAGAATTGTCTTTTCCGGTTATTTGCCCATTTTTTAAATGGGTTTTTTGTCTTTTTATTTTTGAGGTGTAGGATTTCTTTATATATGCAGGATATTAGGCTCCTATCAGATATATGGTTGCCAAGTATTTTCTCCCATTGGGTAGGCTGCCTTTTTATTTTCTCAATAATGTACTTTGAGGTGCAGAAGTTTTTAATTTTGAGGAGATCCCATTTATCTATTTTTTCTCTTGCTGCTCGTGCTTTGGGTGTGAAGTTCAGGAAACCATTTCTTATTACAAGGTCCTGTAGATGTTTCCCTACATTATCTTCCAAGGTCTTTATGGTTTTGGCTCTTATATTTAGATCTTTGATTCATCTTGAGTTGATTTTTGTATAAGGTGTGAGATGGCATTCCTCTCTCATAATTTTGGATATGGATATCCAGTTCTCCAAGCACCACTTGTTAAGAGGCCATTTTCTCCCAACTGAGTGGGTTTGGTGGTCTTGTCGAATATCAGATGACTGTATATGTGAGGATCTATATCAGAACTCTCATTTTGGATCCACTGGTCAGTATGTCTATCCTTGTGACAATGCCCTGCAGTTTTGACGATTGTAGCTTTGTAGTATATTTTAAAGAAATGTATTGTGACACCTCCAACTTCACTTTACTTTTTCAATATGTCTTTGGCAAATCTGGGATTTTTCCCTCTCCAAATATATTTTTTAGTTAGTTTTTCCAGTTCCTTAAAAAATACAGTGCTGATTTTTATTGGGATTGCATTAAATCTGTATATTAGTTTGGGTAGGATAGACATCTTGATGATGTTTAGTCTTCCTATCCATTAACAGGGAATATTCTTCCATTTATTTAAGTCTTCTTTGATTTCCTTTAACAGTGTTGTGTAGTTTTCTGTATATAATCCTTTACATCTTTAGGTAAATTTATTCCTAGGAATTTGTTTCTTTTAGTTACTATTGTTAATGGTATTTTTTTCTTGATTTCCTCCTCTGATTGCTCACTATTGGTTTACAGAAATGCTACTGATTTTTGCACATTTATCTTATAACCTATGACTTGACTGAACTCCTTTATAAGTTCTAGAAGCTTTGTTGTAGATTTCACAGGGCTTTCTATGTATAGGACCATGTGGTCTGCAAATAATGAAATTTTTACTTCTTCTTTTCCAATTTGGATGCCTTTTATATCTTTTTCTTGCCTCAGTGCTCAAGCAAGGACTTCTAAGACAACGTTAAAGAGGAGTGGCGATAGTGGGCATCTTTGTCTTGTATCCAATCTCAGAGGGAAGGTTTTTAGAATTTCACCATTGAAGATGATGTTAGCTTTGGGCTTTTCATATATACCCTTTATCATATTCAGAAAGTTTCCTTCTATTCCTATGTTTTACAGTGTTTTTATCAGATAATGGTGCTGTGTTTTCTCGAATGCTTTTTCTTCATTTACAGAGATGTTCATGTGTTTTCTTTTTAAAAATCTGTTTCCGTGGTGTGTTACATTGATTGATTTTCTTATATTGAACCATCCTTGCATACCTGGGATGAAACCCATTTGGTCATGGTGTATAATAAATTTGATATGTTGAATGCGATTAGCAAGTATTTTGTTGAGGATTTTAACATCTAGGTTCATTAGATAAATTGGTCTGTAATTTTCTTTTCTTATGGCATCTTTGTTTGGCTTTGGTATTAGGGTAATTTTGGCATCATAGAATGAGTTAGACAGTATTCCTTCTACTTCTATTTTTTGGAAGAGCTTAAGCAGGATTGGCATTAGCTCTTTCCGGATTGTTTGGTAGAATTCAGCTGGTACTGGCCTCTTCTAAGTTAGGAGGTTTATGATGACTGAGTCTATCTCTTTACTTGTAATTGGACTGCTGAGTTTATCAATTTCTTCTTTCATCAATGTAGGTTTTTGGGAGTTTCTAGGAATTTGTCCATTTCCTCTAAATTATCATTCTTGTTTGCATATAATTTTTCAAAGTATCCTCTTATGATACTCTTTATTTCTGTGTGGTCAGTAGTGATATCTCTTTCTCATTCCTTATTTTGTATATTTGCATCTGTTCTCTCTTTTTCTTTCTTAGTCTAGCTAAGGGTTTGTCAAATTTATTGATCTTCTTGAAGAACCAGCTTTTGGTTTTATTTTTTATTCTAATGCTTTCTTATTCTCTATTTCATTTAGTTCTGCTCTAATCTTTGTTATTTCCTTCTTTGTACTTCCTTTAGGTTTAGTTTGTTGTTGTTCGTCCAATTACTCCATGTGTGCAGTTAGGTCTTCAATTTTAGCTCTTTCTTCTTTCTTAATACATGTATTTATGGCTATGAACTTCCTTCTCAGCTCAGCTTTGGCTGAATCCCATAAGTTTTGATATGTTGTGTTGTCATTTTCATTCATTTCAAGGTAGTTACTGATTTCTTTTGAGGTTTCCTCTTTGACCCACAGTTTGCCTAAGAGTGTGTTGTTTACCTTCCATATTTTTGTGCCTAATCTGTTTTTCTGGCCTTTAGTGATTTCCAGTTTCATTCCATTGTGGTCAGAGTAATTACATTGTATAATCTCAATCATTCTGAATTCATTGAGAGTTGTTCTGTGGTGTAGTAGGTAGTCTATCTTGGAGTATGATCCATGTGCACTCGAGAAGAATGTAAATCCTGCTGTATTTGGGTGTAGTGTTCTGTATATGTCTATTAGGTGCAGGTCCTCTAATGTATTGTTCAGAGTCTTTATTTCTTTATTGATTCTCTGTCTAGATATTCTGTCTAATGGTCATAATGGTGTATTAAAGTCCCCCACTATAATTGTAGAGGCATTTATTTCTCCACTTAGTTTTCCCAGAGTTTGCCTCATGTATTTTGAGGCACCCGGACTAGGTGCATAAATGTTTATGATTGTTCTCTCTTCTTGAGGGATTACCCATTTTACTACTATATAATGTCCATCTTTGTCTTTTACAATAGTTTTGCAATTAAAATCATTTTTTGTCTGACATTAGGATAGCAACTCCTGCCCTTTTTTGGCTATTGTTTGTTTGTAAAATTGTTTTCAAGCCATTCACTTTCAGCCTCCTTACATCCCTGGGTCGAAGTTGGGTTTCTTGTAGACAGCATATAATGGATCATATTTCCTTATGCATTCTGCCAATCTGTGTCTCTTGAGTGGTGAATTTAATTCATTAACATTCAGTGTTATTACTCACATAGAATTTCTTACTTCAGCCGTATTTCCTTTAGGTTAATGCATGTCATATGTTGTTTTTGTTTCTCTTTTTGTCTTTTTAGTTGTTTTTAAACTCTCCTCTAACTCTCTCTCCCTGTTTCTTCCTTTCAATTTGTAGAACCTCCTTTAGTATTTCTTGAAGGGCAGGTTTCTTATTGGCATACTCTTTTAATTTCTATTTATCTGTGAATATTTTGAACTCTCCATCATTTTTGAATGCCAGTTTTGCTAGATAGAGTATTCATGGCTGGAAGTTTTTTCTTTTAGTACTTTGATTATGTCATACCACTGTCTGCTTGACTCCATGATTTCAGATAAGAAATCAACACTTAATCTTATTGTGCTTCCCTTGGATGTGATGATTCTCTTTTCTCTTGCTGCCTTAAGTATTTTCTCTTTCTCTTCAGCATTGGACATTTTCACAAGTATATGTCTTGGAGTTGGCCTTTTGGGGTTTATACTGTTTGGGGTGTGCTGTGCTTCCTGGACTTGAACATCCATCTCTCTCAATAGGCTTGGGAAGTTTTCAGCCATTATTTCCTTCAACACTCCTTTCCCTTCTCTTCTCCTTCTGGGATGCCTGTAATCCATATGTTTGTGCGTTTTGTGTTGTCAGTTAAATGCTTCAGTCCTTGATGGATTTTTTCTAATTTTTTTATCTATCTGTTCTACTATCTGTTGATTTCAGATGTATTGTCTTCCACATCACTAATTCTTTCTTCTGCCTGTTCAAATCTGCTGTTATGTGAATCCACCATCTTTTTGATTTCTTGGATAGTGCCATTGATCACCATCATATCCGTTATCTTTTTACATATGTTTATGATTTCTTCAGTATGTTCTCCCAGTGTCTTCTTAATATCCTTAATCTCTTCTTTCACTTCATTAAGTTGGTCCATAATACTTGTTTGGAAACTTTGATTAGTTGTTTGATGTTCTGCATCTCTTCCTGGTTTTTAGTTTGTTCATTGGACTGGTCCATATCTTCCTGTTTCTCAGTGTGGTTTGTAATTTTTTCTTGCCCTCTAGTCATCATTTTACCTTAATGTGTTTATTCAGTTGATTAGCTTCTCTCTGCTCTAGAGTTTTATTTAGCTGGTGATTCTGTGTGTGTTTTAAGTTTTCTCTTTGAGACTTTGTTCTTCTTCTTTTATTTCCTTTCTTCTTTCTATGTTCCTTTGGAGGCAAAGGATTAGGGACAGAGGAATTGAAAGATGTGAGAAAGAAATAAGGATTATAGTAATACTGATAAAAGTTAGAAGAGGGGCCGTATAAGACTTAGTAAAATGAATATTTAACTCATGTAGGCAGTGTAGAGTATTAGGAAAAAATTGGAGTACCTACAATGGACTGGGAAACCAAATAGAGGAAAATATATATAATGATTTAGAAGGCTAGATTGATGAGGAGAGAGAGAAAGAGTAAAGAAAGGGCTGAAAGGAAAAATTTAATAATAAATTTAAAAGAAGAAGACAGAATAGAATAGAAATTGACACCCTTTAGTTTTGGGCTATTGAAAAAATGTGGTATATAAGAACCACAATAAAAGCAGAAGGCAGAAAGATGAAGAAAGGAAAAGAGATAGTGTTGGGAGACAAAATCAATATAGACAGAGAATGGGAAATCATGGAAGAAGAAGCACAGCAAAGAAGAGACATGCTAGCAGAACCTAATTCAAAAAGAAAGAAAGAAACAAACAAACAAACAAACAAACAAAGAAGGGGGAGTAAAGGGGAAGAAAAGCAAGAGACAACAAATAAACAAAGAAAAACCAAACAACCACACAAGAAAGCAGTCAAACAAAGCTAAGGAAGTACAGTGTTGCTTCTTGGGTCCTTGTGGAACCACTTAGCCTGCTTGTGTTCATCAATCAATTGCCCTATAAGGTTCTATCTGCAGGTTTTCAGGCAGATTTTAGTGATTAAACTAAGTTTTAAATAAATCTTTCTTTATTTTTTAAAGTGACTGTCTTCTTTTTCTTTTCTTTTTTCTTTTTTTTAACAAAATAAGGGATCCAAAAGAAGTCCTCTTCTAGACCACCCCCTTCATGGAGGGGATCCTAAATAGGCTCGTGGAAACTAATCAAGCACTTCCCACTTCCTGACCTCCCCAGGGGACCTGAAGCTCTGATGCTTGTTAGTGCAGGATGATAAAATTGGCTGACTCCTCCTCCTCTGGAGCAATCCATAGTATCACCAGGCTGTTGGGTACACCAGGCTTCCTCAGCAGATTCGCCTCTCCCCTCAGCCTGGCACTGCTTCAAGCCAGCTTATCTGCTCCACAAAGCTATGAGGGGGTCCAAGCAGCCAAATCCACAGAAAGGAAACCCCTCTCCACCTTCTATCAGAACCCTCCCCCTCTCAGAGAATGCTCCCTCTCACCGGGTTGACAGCAGTGGTTGGGGTGTAACCCTGGGCAGCTAGATAAATCAACCTTCCTCAGCAGGTTCATTACTCCCCTCAACCTGGTCCTGCTTCAAGCCAGCTATTTTGTTTGAAATGGTTTATAGGGGAAACAACATTGTGTGGGAAATCAGAAGGCTTCAATCAAATTCGAACTTAACACCCAATTCGTAAACATTTGTCACTCATTTTATTTACCCTGAAACTATGATTAGACTTCCTTAGTCATTGTAAATTTATTTTTTTGTGACTGTACTTGAACTTTCTTTGTTTCCTAAGAGTCAAAAAGCAATATAATAATACTGTGGAGTTTGCAATAGCAATCAAGTGAATCTAGAATCAACATACATGCCATAAAACCAATATATTTTTTCAGTTATTGTTTAAAATTAATGATATTCACACAAAAGATCTTTAAATTATATCAGGCAAATTCCTTATAAACCAGTATCTATGGTTAAATGCAAATTTAATAGTGCTACTGAATAAAATTATTCCAGGTGTTACCATCCTCCATTATATCCCATTTTCAATGTTTAGTCACCTCCAAATGAAAAGTCCCTAGAGCAAAAAAATTGTCTATTTTCTAGCAATTTCCATTGTTTGTTACATTTCCAGACTCATATAGATGAGATAAAATATATTGGTTTAATTCAATTTATTATATAATCTGTTAAATACCTTTGGGAAACAAACAAGACTTTAAGAGTCTAACTCAATTGAATAAATATCTGATTAACTCAATCTCACTTTTAGTTGAACATTTATTTTGCCACATACTAAAAATAACTGTTGACTGGTTGTTGACAATATATGGATGCTGATTTAAGTTTGAAAAATAGTTTTGGGAAGCAGGTGTGGCTCAATGGATAGAGCTCCCGTTTACCATATGGGAGACCCCGGGTTCACTTCCCGGGGCCTCCTTGTGAGGGCAGGCTGGCCGGCCTGCGCAGTGTGGTAGGCTCATTCAGCAAGACCTCACAGCAGGAAGTGGGTGTGGCTCAATCGATAGAGCCCCCATTTACCATGCGAGAGGCCCCGGGTTCACTTCCTGGGGCCTCCTTGTGAGAGCAGGCTGGCCTGCGCGGTGCAGTGGGCTGATGCAGGGGGACCTCACAGCAAGGGGGAGATAGGCAGACACAGAAGAAACATACAGCGAATGGACACAGTAAAACACAATCAGCAAGGGGGGGATAAATAAATAAATAAATAAATCTTTAGGGAAAAAACAAGAAAAATAGTTTTGTAAACAAGACTATTACTGGAATCCATAAGAAAGAATAAAAATGGACATGAAAGTGCAATTAGGGGAAGACAAAGTAGAAAGGAGTCAATTTCCCTAAGGATTAATTAATTATGGGGAAGATTTTGCCCATGTAATGACAGCATTATCATATATTATTATTATTTAATGAGATCATAATAGGAAAGCTGTTTCTTCATTTTGGCTCAACAGATTCTCCCATGTACAAATGAAGGCAACATTTTTAGAGGTTTAAACTTGAGTCCTAGACTTCAAACACAATTTGACTCTTCAGAGGAGTTAACTGGTTAAATAAGTGAAATGATTAAAGGTCCATTAAATTGTTCCCCTCTAACATGGAAAAAGGGCAAGCTTGTGTCTACTTGTGTGTGTTTATGTGTCTATTTTGTGTGGGCATGATTATGTGTGTGAACACATATTTATATAAGAGAGAACAACTTAATTATTAACACTTTTTTGTAGACTATAATCAAGAATATATTTAATACATTACTGAATATTTAGGAAAAACATGAATTTTGGTGTCTTTCAAATTTGTGATCCAAATTAGAAGTAATTTTACAGTTGTTTCATAAAGCAAGTCAGTATAACATATGGATTTTATTTTACCTTCCTTCAGTACCCACTCTGTGTATCCTTTTCATTTGCAAGTATCATTGCTAGCATTATTTCTCTCTACTGTTATATATTTCTTCTTGAATGTGATTTTCCTATTGAATTTGTTTCTCATTAAATTACAAAATATACATAAAATCTGATTTATAAGCATTACCATGCCCTTGACTAGGGTGGCATACAAAAGGCATATGTAAGGGCTTCTGGTCATACAACATGGTTGTGTAAGATGCTCCAATGTGCTGTTCTCCCACAGAATCTTTGTTGAAACAACAAAATCTGGTATAACCATCTTCCTCAGAATTCCAAAAAAATTGTTAAGTCATTGCAGTAACTGAATGAGTGCCCAATCAAGAAAATGCAGTATTTAAAAATGGTAGAAGTTTGTGGTGCTCTTACTGGCCCCATCCCCAACCCCTCCCTTGCCATCCTTTGCTCCTTCTATGGTTCCCTGACCCTGTTCCAGAGGGAGCAGAGTGACACCCATGCACCGTATGTCAGGGTGAATGTGACATAGGTAGGGTGGTACCCTAAAAATCTGAAGTAGGAAAATTTTATCTGGCTCACAATCCCAGAACTTGCCTTGCAAGCAGAAGCATCTTAAGTCAAAACAGCCTGGAGCAAAGATTAAAGCGGTTTTATGTCATAAAATTGAGCATTCAGGAAGGTGAAAATGACTATTTGATAAGGATTACAGGAGGTATCTGAATTCCTGTAAAGCAGGGGATTTCTAAGGTCACAGGAAAGCACAAGGCCAGGACAAGAAGCAGGCTCAGAAATCACAAAGTGAACCCTGAAGTTCACATTCATAAAAGGGTGATTTCTTTGAAAGGAGGGCTAAACTGTGAAGGAGAGCACCTGCCAAAAGAAAAGCTAATTTGCAAAAACTTTGAAAGATTGTTTTTTTCATTTTTAAAAAATTTTAGTTACCACCTGGCATTTAAGGAAATCTCTGTCATATTACAACCTGGATACAAATTTAAGGAGTAGACAGATCAGGGACTAAATCCCAGAAATAACACATTAAAATATTAAAATGTGCATTGTGTGATAAAAGATTACAATGGAAACAAAGAAACAGCAAATGATGCCTGATCAAAAGGAATGGAATAAACCCATATAAAGATTTTTTTAAAAAAGAACTTAAACATATTGAAGGCGATAAGTGAAAACATGGAATAAGAGCTAAAGGATATCAGGGGAAAAAAATGAACAACATGAGAATATTAATACAAGATAGAAAATTTTTAAAAGGAAGCAAACAGAAACAGAAATACTGGAGTTGTAAACCAATAACTGAAATGAAAATTCCCTACATGGTTTCTCAATCTTCTTGAAGGTAAGAAAAGAAAGATTAGTGAACTCAAATATAAGACAAATGAAATGTTTCAGGGTGAGGAGTAGAAAGATAAAAGAAATAAAATAGTAATCAAAGACACTGATACTTGTGGGAAACCATCAAGCATGCCAATATACACATTTTGTTAGCCAACAAAGATGACTAAAGAGAGATACAGGCAGAAGGAATAATTAAATAAAGGCAAAATCCCCCAAATTTAGGGAAAGACTTGAATAAGTACATTCAAGGGTCCCAAAGAACTACAAACATGATAAACTCAAATAGAACCATACCCAGGCACATAAGTAGCCAAACAGTTGAATGCCAGTGTAAAGGGGATTGTGATGAAAGCTGCAAGAGAGAAGCAACATGTTATTTACAAGGAATTCCAATTTGATTGTGTCTACTTTTCATCAGAAATCATGAAGACAAGGCAATGGGATGTAATATTTTATGTTCTGAAAGAAAATAATTGCCAACCCATAATTTTATGAACCCTGCAACTGTCTTTCTAAAATGAGGGAGATATTAAGACATTACCACATAAACAAAAGCTGTGGTAGTTCAGCACCAACAGACCTTCTGATGAAAATATGCTGAGAGCCTGAGCATAAAGGGTTAAGCATTTGGAAAGAATGCTTGATGGCAGAGAAACATTGATAAATGTTCCCAAGGCATTGCATAGTGTGGACATCAGCACAAGGAGGCAGAGCAAAATGTACTCACCACTAAGAAGTTATTGTCCTAAGAAAGATATACAGAAGGCTATCTAGAAAGAAGGAACAGGCAGCTCTCTTGAGTACCAAGAAAGGACCAACTAACAAAGAACACCCTACTTTAGTTATCAGCTTTGTAGTATGAAAGCAGTTTCAGCTTAAATAAACTTGCCTGCATTCCACATGGAGTGAGGTACCCTGATCCCAGCCTTTCTTTTCTTTTCTTCATTCCCGGCATCATCTAACTCCACGTTTGAATTACAACAGATGGCATCCAAAGTGGGGCTCGACTAGTCTTTTCTCTTCTTCAGTATCATGGAACCAAGGACTTCTATTTGTGAGTTGAACGGTCCTTGTATCATCAGGGTAATGTGTAATCAGTTGAATCAGTTTTAGGAATATTCCCAGGTCTTAAAGTCCTTGTTGAAAAATACAAGGGTATCTGTGATGACCCCAGAGTCACTAGAGCTCTTTTCTCTTGTACAGAAATATTGTTATTGGTTTCAGCCACAAAGCCAGGATATTTTAAAGCTGAAACAATGGAAGTTAGTAATGAAAGCTTTAAAAAGAATGTATCAAAGGGGAAAAATAATTCCCATTCATGTATGGTCTTTGGGTAGTCTTATTTCTGTTGCTCTTGAACCATTACAGTCAGATGAAAATGAAGATATTAAACAGGATACTGCCATCGCTGGACCAATAGCAGAACGAACTGATGTTGATTTTAAAGAGAATATATATGAAAAAATTCATGAACAGCCCAAAACAGATAAACTCCTGTCTAATAAAAGGGAAGGAAAGAAAAATGGAGTTTATGGAACTTTTCCAATGGTCATTAAGCAGCCCTCTCCAACAGCACCACCTGTTCAAAATTCACAATGGATTAATGTTAATTCTGCTTCCACAGTTTTCAAATTCTTGGCAAACTTATGCGCCACCACCTAGAGAAGTGTCAGCCTGGACTTTGCCACTACTGAAAAATTAGTACTTAAGAAACAAAATAAAGTCTATCTAGCCAATTCAGGAGTAAAAGGGCCTATTCCAAAAGATTTAGTGAGATTAATATTAGGAAGATCTAGCATTAGTTACAGGAGCATCACTATTCTGCCAAAAGAGTTAACTAAGATAAGAAAAACATTCTGGCAGTAACTTTGTAAACCTCCAAACCTATTACTGCCTAATTAATTATAAGGCTGTGGGGTGATAGGGGCTAATAGAATTAAACCACTAGAAGAGTAGGAAAACTTGGCAACATTGGTGTTTTCTGTTTTGTTTCTATGCTCATTCTGGTTGGGCCTGTGTGGCCAAATGGATAAAATTAGTGCAGAATTTTTATCAAGGTGTTAAAAGGAACTTTCAGTTTTAAATCACTAGCTTACTCCTGAACTTCGAGCCTAAGTGTACTCCTAAAGAGTAGTAATAGAAAAAATAAGTGTTAAATATCTGTGTAAGCTGCTAAATTTGAGCTTAACTATATTTATGCTGCTTAAGTTGTCCTGGCTGGTTGCTGATTACTAACAAAAGTGTTTCAAAGAACAAGCTTACATACTACAGGCAACACAGATTCCAGAAAAAATCTTAAAAGCAGTAAAATCAAAGATGTGAAATGATGGAGGGCTTGAAGACAGGTTTACCAAAGGAGTGAGAATTATGGGTCAACTTAGTAAGCTTTATGTTTCTGTTGGTGTGTCATAATTCTTTTTTAGTTTGTCTGTTTGTTCAGTGTCAGTGTATATTTTGATACTTCTGGATGGTAATATTAAATTGATAAATGAAGATTATTATAAGAGCTCTATTCAAATGGCCAAAAATTAAATAAGTGCTTATATTAATAACTAAATATGGGTATTTGTTTAAAATAATAAAAAAGTTATAATCAAATTAAATCATTATTCTGACTAGTTTGTTTAAGGTTGATGGTAATTGTATGTTGTCAAAGGTTTGCTTAGAAACAATTTCCAAAATCATTTTAGTTCCTTAAGTATGGAAGGTATATAAAATGTGCTTTTATTATTAAAGAAAAGAAAATAATTTTATCCTAAGATAAAATAACTAGCTATTAAAACAAAATAAATGTGGGCTAAAACCCGAATGAATACAAAAAGTGCAAAAAGCGGGTGGAAAAGGAATTCTGTGGTCAAAGCTAAGTAAGATTTAAGTGGTCTATAAAAATTTAAAAACTTTAATGTCAAACAGTATAATAATACAAAGTTAAAGTTTTATTCTTTCTCAAAGTTTCTCAAGTCAGTAGTCTGTTTTAGTAAAAATTTACAAAGTTTTTCCCCTGAATAATCAGTATACAACAAAGAAAGTCTGTTTTATCAAAATAGTTTCTTGTACCTTAACCTTATCATTTCTGTGGAGAAACAAGTCTTATCACTTTTAAAAGAACACAATGTTCAAACCTGCTTTCTCAAAGTCAAATCCTGAAAAATAGCTTTTATTTCAAACTGTTACAAATGATTTGGTCTTCTACCTAGAAAAAGGTAAAATACCAAAAATAGTTAAGTTCATGTGATATATTATAAGTTGAATGAAGTATTTAAAAACTGTTATATAATTAAAAGAATTTTTCTAATTTTATGACAAAGTTATATGAATAAAAATTTCACATAAATAGTTTAAAAGTGTATAAAATTCCTGAAAATTTAATAATGTTTCAATATAATATTAAAATAAAATGTTCTTAATCATAATTTTAATTATGAAAAAAAAAACAATTCTATAACTACAAAAAGAAAGCAGCCATTAGAAGCTGCTGGGGTAGTGCATAACAGTAAATTATAGTAAAGTAAAATGACACCACTGCAGCATGCAGCAGTCCCAAATATTGCTAGTTTGTTGCAAAAAATTAATATCCAGTTATGCCACTCTCACTTTGGTTTAAAACTTGCTAAGGCTTTCTTTAGTATCTTCTTAAACAAGTCAAACCAGCCCATGTTCCCCTTCATGTAAAATAGCCAACAATAATTCAAGTTTATATTCAACACTGTGAGCAACAGCCTCAATTCTAATTATAATGTTAACAACAAAACCAATGTAGGTATTAAAATTACAAGTTAATGTATTACCCCACAGCCCAAATAGGAAATAATAATTTGTTTTTACCTATGCCTCAAACTATACAAAATAAAGAAATTATGGTCATTCTAATCATGCTACTAAGAATCTTAAATGTATAAGAAATAGAAGCTTATTCATTGGATGTCTGCCAGTTAAAACACTTATTGTTTGTTATTATATAATGTACTGTAGTTATGAATTATGTATAACATACTTAAATAATAATCAAAACTTTAATGCACTTTAATGTATACTTCAGTAATTTAGTAACTTGTATGTTACACATAAATGTATTTTATTATATAAATGTGTAAATCTTAACATTTTTCAAAATTCAGGAAAAATATTGAAAATTAAAATAGTAAGTACATCAAGGATGTTTGTAACAAATTAAAAAAGATAAAGTGAATTTCAACAGGTATTGTATTCCTCCCTGGGGGAGCTGGCCATTCTCCCAGGTACTGATACATAGACCTTAAAATGTACTGCCCAGGGAGTGTTGTGTTCCTTCCTGAGGAGGCTGGCCCCTTCCTCAGGAATTAGCAAAATACTCACAAGTTGGCATCTATAGTATCAAATTCATCAATCCTAAACACAGCCAAACAAAACTCTAGTATCAGTTGCTAATTCAACACTTCTCAGCTAAAAGCTAAATATTGGTAAGTATATATATAAAACTGCTCTATTTATCTGTCATTCTGTAACTTTGTTCAATATTGACTTAATCTTGTAATTGATTATGTTATTTATGTTTCTCACTCTAATTGTCAGTATAAGCTTATTAAACTAAATATACATATTAACATTCATCTTGTATCTATCTAGGATTCTAGCCAAAAATAAGCCAAGTATATCAGTGTGTCTCCTGGTCTGGTAAGCATGTGAATGTATGTATACATATCATAAAAGATTAGAATATAACAATTAAACCCCTGTTTATAAACAATCTTTCACTTATTTTATATTCTTTCAATTATTAACAAAAATACACTAACTAAATATCAATAAAAGTCCTGCCACAGGAAATGTTCAATACACCCACCATGTGTCAAAATTATGTCTTTAAGGCTTTACGCATAACTCATTCTGCCTTCCCACAAGCATGTATTTATCCTCATTGCAGCACCCTCAAAAACACTTTTAACACAACTCTATAAACATCTCCAAAATTCTCTTACCCAAGCAAATAACCCCAAGGGTCAAGCTATTGTTGAAAAAAGTAATCACATCCTGAAATTGATGTTACAAAAACAAAAAGGGGGAAATAGTGAGGTGTGAGAACAATTATATAAAGCATTATTTACAATAAATTTTTTAAGCTGAAGGTCAGAATCAGATACATCAGCAGCAGAACATTTCTGGCAAAAATCAGGCAAAAATACAGAAACAAATATTAAATAACTAGTTTATTGGAAGAATGAAGATAATAATCAAAGGGAGAAGGCAGAAGTTAAGTTAGGATATGGGGCCGAGGTTTTGCTCTTATCATTACAGATAAAGGAGACCAGCTTTGGGTCCCATCCAGATATCTGAAACCTAGACATGTAGAAGCCAAAGAAGCTGACACAAGAAGCAGAAAAGATGGTAACTTCTAAAAGGCAGAATTCACTCTAACACAGTTATTTCTTGCTATGTTTACCTTGACCACCACGGCAGTAAGTAGTGCACCTTCACATAATTATACATATTGGGCTTATATTATTAATTCACCCCTTTTAGAATTGTTGACTTGGGGGGACAAATCCTACCCTGTTTATATTAATCAGTCTTTTCATTTTCCTGGGCCGGTTGATTCTCACCTTCCTCTAAAACTTGAGGAGGAAGGGAAATTTATTGAAAATTTAACCTTGCCTTTTCTTGAATGACCTATCTGCATAGGATCCATCGATCCATGTATACAGCCCCAAAATCGTAGTATGGTTATAACTGAAATAAATCAAACTAAAATTTATATTCTTATATTCCCTTCTCTACCCTATCAACCAAAAGATATGATAAATCATACATGTCCAGTATCAAATGGATTACAAAGTGATAAATGGCACACATGCCATGTTTCATATGAGGTTATGCTCTTTAATGATTCCAATGGAATTGGAATCCATTGGATCAGAC
>JAQZBX010065594.1:0-16273 GCA_029593785.1 Cabassous unicinctus | reverse complement strand
CTCTGAGTTGTTTGCAGTCAAAACTATACATGTCCTTGGAAAACGTTTGTGTTTGAACTCTCATCTTTATTATTTTGGAAATTTGAGAAACTGATATAGAGAAAAAGAGCAAAATAGAATTTTTGGAAGGAGGATGTGGGAGGCGTATGCATGCATGTACATGTATTTGAAATACGATTGAGATGTAGTCTTAACATCTGTGTCCAGATTTTATCTTTAAATATTATGGGCTGACGTCAAAACCATGCCAGTCCTTGATTCACAGTGAAAATGCCACCAGGAAGCTCTAGTATCCTCATAGCCTAAGAACTTCATAACCTAAATTTGATTTATTCATAATGGGTGTCCATATTCATTCATTCACAGGTTCCATCGGTGTGTCTCTCATTTGCAAGAAATCTCAGCCTTGGGTGCCTAGAGTTCCTGACACTTTACATTTCAGATAGTTGGCACACCTTAAAAGCACGATGGAGCAGTCTCTATTTGTAGCCAAGACCCTAAGTATAGTACAGTGGTTAAGACCACATATTTTTGAGTCCAATATATTTGGGTTAGAATCCTAGCCCTGCCTCTTTCTGTCCTTGACAAAATGATTTATGGGATTATTGATAGAATTAAAGAAGATAATGTTGTCAAGCATTTAGCATAGTACCTGGCACATCGTGCTCTCTAAATGGCAGCTCTTATCATTGTAGTCATGATGAGTAGCATCACTAAATCATGCCAATTCCTTGGACTGCACTGTGTGCCTAATAAGGAAAGGAGCAGGGGGTGCAGGACAGGTGAGTGTGGGGCAGGGCATGACATTTCAAGGAGGTCAGAGTTGCTGACCCACTGTGTGTCCATTCAGCTCTCTTTCTCTGAAAGTTGGAGAATGATTTAACGAGAAAATGTAATTAAGTTATTAAATTCAAGTCATTAAAAGGCGACAACTGGGGTAAATGCTCCCGTGCTTTCCAGAGTAACAGCCAGGTTCACCTGGGCATGGCTGGGAGGCGATGCCTTGATTCAGCATGAAAATGCCGCCAGGAAACCTAGGTCATCGTGGTCCAAGAACCTCATAAACTCAATTTCAGCCACGCACAGTGGGCACCTGTGTTTAGTGAGGCAGCTGTGAGGCGAGAGAACCAATGTGATTGGTCGCCCTTTTCTCCTTGGAGCTGCGTCTCCATCTGCTGTGCTTGTCGGCCACCTTTACATAATCACCGCGAGGAGAGTTCTATTCCGCTGCCCATCATGCTGGGAATTTTATTTCCTGGCTGTCTCTTCTTGCCTCCAAGCATGCTTGATACCTCAGTCCTGGGATACAGTCATATGCACTGATCCTGCCAGTGTTTATTGAGTGTCTACTATGCACAGGACATTGTCCTTGATATCCAAGCATTGAGATATAGCAGCAAGGGCCAAACATCCATCCATCTAGGCTGGTTCCAAGTGCTCAAAATGGAAACGATAGGAACCAAATGGTCCTGCAGGATCCAAAAAGTTAGGTCTGCAATGCAGAATCCTAAAGAACAAATTTACTTCTTGAAGTTGCAAGCTAAGACCATCTCCCAAATCAGTAATCTAGCCAATCTAGAGCAGTGCAGCTGGAAGTGTGGCTGTGGACAGGTGCCCTTATGTCCATTACCCCTCTCTGACGATACAAGTACAGAAATCAAGAGAAACTTTCATAGCAAGTTGTCTTTGCCACTGGCATCCACGTGCTTGATCAGTGGGTTGATCTTGCTGAACAGGGTGTAGACGAGTTGGGTGTTGTCAGATTTGCCTGGTCAGTCATGTGTGGCCAGAGCTGGGTAAAAGTCTTATGCAATGGAACCACATCTTGGTCCATAATGGGTTGGATATTTTTTTTTAATGGTCCTTCAACTCACATAGTTTAATAATCACTGATAGACACTTTTCATTGCTCTTACCTGTTTTTCCTTTCGGCTTATTTTTGGTATGTTCCTGAGATAAGGTTTTGATTTTCATTTTTGGTCTGAATACTGTTTTTATTTTAATCTGCATAGACCTGCGCTGATATCTACCACAGTTATTCTATGGAAATTAATTGGTAACACATTTATCTAGAATGAGAGCTATGGAGCCCTTACATTCTGCTGCGGAGCCCACAGTTCAGATTTGCTCTAGTTCCAGAAGCTATTGCAGTCAAAAGTCAGGCTCCCATTCTCTCCCTCAACCCACGCTGTAAGCACCCCTCGATCCGCACACTACACCTCCCTGGAGATTCTGTCACAATAGGAACACATTGCTCATCCTCCAGGACCGCCTCCTGCCCTCTTGTCTCCCTCCTCCCTTCCCAGAGTCTGAGCTGCTAAAATGCAGTCCAGTTGCAATGACGGGCACAGGCCATTCTACATTTTGTCATAACCTGTAAATTTGTGCGGGGCAGAGTGTAAACCACAATGTAAACTATAGACCAAGGTTAGTAGCAGTGCTCCAATATGTGTTCATCAATTGGAACAAATGTACCACACTAATGAAGGATTTGTTAATGTGAGAAAGTGTGGGAGGGGGAGGGGCGCATATGGGCATCTCCTATATTTTTGATGTAACATTTATATAATCTAAAGCTTCTTTAAAAATAAAAATTTTAAAGTGAAAAAAAGAATACAGTCCCACCAGCAGTGGTACTAGCAGCACCCTGAGCTTGTTAGAAATGCAGAATCTCATGCCCCACCCCAAATGTATTGAACTGGGGGCTCTGGAGAGGGACCCAGGAATCTCTTTTAACCAGCCCTTCTGGTAATTCTTAAGGCCCGAATATATAAGAAAGTACCTGAGAATATTCTTAAACTCTTACCGTAGGAAAGTATCTGACACCTAGTGGGCACTCAAAGAATGTGCATTTGATACCCTTGCCTGAGTACACCTGGGGAGCCACCTGAGTCTCACCTTTCTTGACTGGGCCTTTCCTTCGGCCTGGCTTATCTTAATTCTCGACTGGATGTTCTGCTTAATTTCTCTGTCTTAGTAGCCCATCCCTCTGGGACTTGAGCACCCTGAGAATTCCACGCTGTTTGACTGGGGCCCGGATCCTCCCTAAGTTCTTATAAGGCTTCTCCCCCTCGGCCCTCTGTGTGCCCCTGGACTGCTTTCCGGAATCACGGGGTACCACTGGTGCCCCAAGGTTGGGTCCAGGCTCCTGGAGCTGGATGGAGCCATTCCCTCTGACCCCAGGAAGTCATCTCCACATTCTGATGTTTGTCTTTGGTGTAGATGGGGACTTTTCTGAAAGAGTGGACCCTGGGGGAGAACCAAGATAGCGGCTGACCCCACCTCGTGGCTCACATCCGAAAAAGGGTAACAGCAGCCTGGTGATCTCACAGAAGTGTCCCTGTAAGCCCACTTGATGTTTAATATCAAGAAAATTGAGTCTCAGGTAGTCAGAAAGACAAGAGAAAATAGTCAAAGTCGTTTTCAGAACAAATTATTTTCTGTCTGATTATAAAAGCCCTACATGGTCATTGTAGAAAAATAAACATTTCCAAAAAAGTTCGACAAAAATAATTTTTAAAAATCATCCCAGCCCCCAAAGACAAGCACTGTTTAAAGTGTTACGATATTTCAGGGCTTTTTTCTGTGCATAAACCGGCTTTTAATGCTTAACAATATATCTTGAACATTTTCCCATGTTGTTAAATATTCTTCTGAAACCCGCTTTTATTGGCTATAGATTATTCTTCCTTATAGACATACCAAAATTTATTAAACCAGTTCCCAAGATTTAAGATAAGTTTAAGTAATTTTTAAAACAATATCTCATGCCAGCAAAGAGGCAGACTATCAAGCCATGCTCTTTACGAGGAGATGAAATGAATCAAATCAATGATGACAATTTTAAATGATGTGCAGTTCTCATTTACCAAGATAACAAAGTGTTCTGAAAACGTAAGACATAAAGTCAAGTCATTGCGTGCATTCTAATCCTTCAAGTGAGACATTCGCATTTTCAGGGGGTGATCGCTATCTTTGTCCTTAGGAAACACAAGGACATCTTCAGGTGAAGGGTATTTTAGAAGGTGGAGGATTGAAAAGCTTGAGCCCTTCCACCAGTACCACCAGCCACCCCATCCATCTCTGCTCTCCAGTCCGCCCCAACTCGCCATACATCAGGGTCTGCTGTCCTAGCCTAGAGCCGCCAGCGTGATTTATATTCCTCAGGGGCGCTCTGGGAACCTTAGCAGTCAACACGAAAATAAGTGCTCTCTACCAGCTTCTGATATGTAGGGGGAACATGTGACTTGATATTTCAGAGGCAGGGAAGAGCACCCCGTAAGGAGACCAGGGCAGACAGACATAGAAGGGCAAGGAAAAAAGGAAAAGCCTTCTTAGCAGCTGGAGTGGAGCGGAGGGAAAAAATTAGAGACAGTGCAATGCCAAAGGAAGACTCAGAAATTCAAGGCTCTGTTCCATCCAGCTTCGGTTGTCATTAAAATGCAGCATGGAGGAGTGGATGGGCCACAGACTTTCCAAGGCCCATTTAGCCACGTCTGTTACAGTATAAAATGCAGAAATGCTTGGACCAGCAGTCCCTCATATAATGCTCTGTCCCGTAGAAACCCTCACACAAGGACACAAAGACGGATGTTCAAAAGTGTTCTTTACAGCTTTGTTTTAGTTCCTGAAAAATGGGAAGAAATCTAAATGTCCATCCATAAGGGAATATTCAAATAAATTATGGTGCATCTAAAGCAAGCACTAGAATATAAAGATTTTTTAAATGTTTTCAAAAGAGTTGATTATAGAGATACATAATGGACAGCAAGCAGGCAGTAAGTGTAGTAGAATCCAATTTATACTTTTAAAAGTCTAGTTGTGTGTACACAAATGTGCATAGAAAACATCCCTGGACATCAGCCTCCTAACAGTAGATAACTTATAAAGAAAAAGCTGGGATAAAGGAGGAAGCTAACATTTACTTGATAGACAAGTGCACTCAAAAATTTTTACAGCAAGATTTCAAAAATGAATAAGTAGTGTAAATTTTTAAAAATATTAAGATATATGCTTTGCAGTTAAACAGGCTTCTTGCTCTCTAATTCACCAGCTCAGGTAAAGTTCTTAACATCTCTGGCCACTTATTTTTTATTTTATTAGCAAAGTTGTTTTGAATTTGCAAAACAACCATGCATGCCATACAGGATTCCCATACATGCCCCACCACCGACACCTTGCATTGCTGTGGAACATGCTAGAAATGTTGAAAGAACATCATCAAAATATTACTCCTAACTATAGTCCACACCTTAAATTTGGTGTATTTTTCAAACAAACCAGCTGTAATTAACACCATGTATTAGTATTGTATATTTGTTATAGCTCATGAGAGAACATTCTCATATTTTACTGTTAGCCACAGTCCACCATCCACCACAGGGTTCACTGGGTTACACAGTCCCATGCCTCGTACAGTCCATCTGAAGTGTACATTCAGTGGCTCTCAGTTTCACCACAGAGCTGTGCCACCAGCACCTCAATTTTAGAACGTTTTCATTACTCCAAAAGGTAAAAAAAAATCCCATACTCCCTTAGATCCCCCTATTGCTGACACTTAGAAATTGATATAGTATCATCTTTGCCAATGCTGCAAAAATATGACAGTATTACTGTTAGCTACAGTCTGTACATTACGCTAGTTGTGTTTTTCCCATGAATCACTATATTCTTAACCTTGTAATAGAAGAGCATTCTTGTGTGTGTACTATAAACAATAATCCTTATCTACTACTGAGTTTGCCATGGTATACAGTCCCTAGATTATCCTCTAGCTTTTTTTCAATTGACATTTACGTCCCTAGGCTACCCCTAGCCACAATCACATCTATAAACCAGCAGTGTTAGTTATTTTCACTATAATGTGTTGCCATCAACTCTATCCATTTCCACACATTTACAATCAAGCTTATTAAAAACTCTACATACACTAAGCATCAGATCCCTCTTCTCAACCCATATTCTGTCTCCTAGTAAACTATGTTCTTGAGTTTTCCTCCGTGAGTTCACACATCATATCTTCATATTAGTGAGACCATACAATATTTATCCTTTTGTGTCTGGCTTATTTCACTCAAGATAATGTCCTCAAGGTTCATCCATATTATCATATGCATCCCAACTTCATTTCTTCTTGCAGCTGAATAGTGCTCCATCATATGTATATTGCACGTTTTATTTATCCATTCATTGATTGATGGACACTTGGATTCTTTCCATCTTTTAGCAATTGTGAATAATGCAAGTATGAATAACGGTGTGCAAATATCTGCTCGCGAACCTGCTTTCAGTTCTTCTGATTATAGTCCTTGTAGCAGGATTGCCAGATCATACAGCAGATCCATATTTAGCTTCCTGAGGAACTGCCAAACTGTCTTCCACAGAGACTGCACCACTCTACATTCCCACCAACTGTGAGGGTGTGTTCCTATTTCTCCACATCCTCTCCAGCACTGATAGTTTTCTTTTTTTTAATAATGGCCATTCTGTAAGGCGTAAAATGATATCTCATAGTTTTGATCTGCATTTTCCTAATAATTAGTGATGAGCATCTTTTCATGTGCTTTTTGGCCATTTGTACTTCGTCTTTAGAAAAAATGACTATTCAAGTTTTTTGCCCATTTTTTAATTGAGTTACTTGTCTTTTTATCGTTGAGTTGTATGATCTCTTTGTAAACATGGAAATCAAACTCTTTTTGGATATGTAGTTTCCAAACATTTTCTCCCATTGAGTAGGCTGCCTTTTCACCTTTTTGACAATGTAAATTGAAGAACAAAAGTGTTTAATTTTGAGGAGGTCCCATTTATCTATTTTTTTTCTTTCATTGCTGTTGCTTTGGGTATAAGGTTTAAGAAACCGCCACCTACCACAAGATCTTGAAGATGTTTCCCTACATGTTCTACTAGGAGTTTTATGGTTCTAGCTTTTATATTTAGATCTTTGATCCATTTTGAGTTAATTTTTGTATAAGGTGTGAGATATGGGTCCTCTTTCTAACTTTTGGTTATAGATATCCAGTTCTCCCAGCACCATTTGTTGAATAGACTGTTCTGACCCAGCAGGATGCGTTTGACAGCCTTGTCAAAAATCCCTTGACCATAGATGTGAGGGTCTATTTCTGAACTCAGTTCAGTTCCATTGATCAATTTGTCTATCTTCACACAAGTACAATGATGTTTTTACCACATCATTTAATGTGCTTAAATCCAAGAAGTGAGAGTCCTCCAACTTAGTTCTTCTTTTTAAAAATATTTTTGGCTATTCAGGGCCCCTTACTCCTCCAATAAATTAGATAATTAGCTTTTCCATGTCTGCAAAAATAAAAAAAAATAAAAAGGCTTTGGGAATTTGGGCAGGAGGGGGGGGATTGCATTGAATCTGTAATTCATTTTCAGTGACATCTTAATGATATTTATTCTTCCAGTTCATGAACACAGAATGTCCTTCTATTTGTTCAGGTCATCTTTGATTTCTTTTAGCAATGTTTTATAGTTTTCTTAATATAGGTCTATTATGTCCTTGGTTAAGTTTATTCTTTTACTCACTAATGTAAATGGAATTTTATCCTGATTTTCCCCTCAAATTGCTCATTAGTAGTGTAAAGAAACACTTCTGATTTTTGCATATTAATCTTTTATCTCACCACTTTGCTGAACTCATTTATTAGCTCTAGTAGCTTTGTTGTGGATCTTTATGGATTTTCTAGGTATCTTACTATTGTCTTTTTTTATCCTTTTAGTTACCCTTACAGCTAATCTTCATTTCTACATCCTTCTCCATGCCTCTCATTTCTTTTTCTTTCAGGCTGCAGCACTCCCTTTAGTAGCTCTTATAAATCCAGTCTCTAGGTGACATACTCTCTCAGTTTTTGTTTGTTGTGAAGACTTTAAACTCACCCTCATTTTTGAAGGACAGTTTTTCCAGATAAAGAATTCATGTCTGGCAGGTTTTTTTATTATAGTACCTTTAATATATCATGCCACTGCCCTCCAGCCAACATAGTTTCTGATGAGAAAAATGGGACTTAGTCTTATTGAGCATCTCCTATATTGAGGAATTGCTTTTCTTTTGTTGCTTTCAGAATTCTCTATCTCTGGCATTTGACATTCTGAATAGTAAGTGTCTTGGAGTAGGTCTGTTCAGATTTATTCTGTTTGGGGTGCATTGTCCTTCTTGGATATTGATATTTATGTCTTTTATAAGGGTTGGAAAATTTTTAGGCATTATTTCCTTTTCCGTTCTCTTCTCCTTCTGCCACCCTCATTACACATATGTTTGTATGTTTGTTTCATGCTGTAATTCAGTTCCCTGAGACCCTGTTCAGTGTTTCCATTCGTTTCTCTTTCTGTTCTTCTGTCTTTTCAAGTTCAGATTTTCTGTCTTACAATTTGCTTATTCGTTCCTTGGCCAATTCCAATCTGCTTTTATATGCCTTTAATGTATTTTTAATCTCATCCACTACATCTCTCATTCCCACAAGCTCTGTTACTTTTCTTTGCAAGCTTTCAAATTCTTCTTTATGCCCACAGTGTCTTCTTTCAAATTATTCTTTATGCTCAGCCAGGTTATACAGTGTACAGTGGGAGCCATATGTTCCTTATAGCTAAGGCTGCATGTGATATAGTGCCCTGAAGACAAACATCAACTACCTCCTGCTTGCCAAGACTGACCTTGAGCATAGGATGAGACTGCAAACAAGTTCAAGCCAAATTTAGACAAATGCGTGCATGGCGTATTGATCATGGGTTATAAAGGTATTCCAAGAATCCTCAGGTTACTGGGAGCCAGCAGAGTCCCAGCAAAAAGCCACCAGCTGTGGGAGACCTGATAGCCATATCCAAAAGAAAGAAAGAAGACCCCTGTCTCACATTTTATACAAAAATTAACTCAAAATGGATCAAGGATTTAAATATAAAAACAACAACCATAAAACTCATAGAAGAAAATGTAGGAAAACATCTTCAAGATCTTGTGGTAGGTAGTAACTTCTTAAACCTTACACCCAAAGCATGAGCAACTAAAGAAAAAATAGATAAATGGGACTTCTCAAAATTCAACACTTTTGCACCTCAAAGGACTTTGTCAAAAGGGTGAAAAATCAGCCAACTCAATGGAGAAAATATTTGGCAATCACATATATGATAAGGGTTAAATATCCATGATATATAAGGAGATCAACTCAGCAATAAAAAGACAAAATACCCGTTTAAAAAACTGGGCAAAAGATTTGAAAAGACAACTGTCCAAAGAAGAAATACAAATGGTGAAGAAACACATGAAAAAATGTTCAACATTATTAGCAACTAGGGAAATATGAATCAAAACTACAATGAGATATCATTTCAAACCTATTAGACTGGCCGCTATTAAAAAGTCAGAAAACTAAATGTTGGAGAGGATGTGGAGGGATAGGAATGCTTATTCAATGTTGGTGTGAATGTAGAATGGTACAGCCACTGTGGAGGACTGTTTGGCAGTTTCTAAGGAAGTTGAATATAGACTTGCCATGTGACCCGGCAATACCACTACTAGGTATATACCCAGAAGAACTGAGAGCAGTGATGCAAATAGACATCTGCACACCAATTTTCATAGCAGCATTATTCACGATTGCCAAGAGTTGGAAACAACTCAGGTGTCCATCAACTGATGAATGGATAAACAAATTGTGGAGTATACACATGATGGAATATTATGCAGTGGTAAGAAGAAATGAAGTCATGAAACAACATGGATAAACCTGGAAGACATTAAGTTGAGTGAAACAAGCCAGACACAAAAGGACAAATACTGTATGATTTCCCTATTATGAATTAATATATTATGTGAAAAAATATATATTATGTGAAATGTGAATATGGGTAGAATTGCATATATAAGATTGTTTCTCTTTGAAGCTGAACAAATTTTAAGTTAATAGTACAAAATGTTAATATCAGACAAAAAATACAAAAACATTATACTAAGTGAAGGAGACCAGACACAGGGTACTACATATTGTATGATTCCATTAATATAAAATGTAAATATAAATCAATTTATAAAGATGACAGGAGATTAGTGGTTATGTAGGTCTGAGGAAAGAATGCTAAGGGGTGTGATGTCTTTCTTTTTGGAGTAATGAAATTGTTCTAAAGTTTTTGAGATGATGAATGTACAACATTGTGATTATACTAAAAGCCATTGATTATACACTTTGGATAGAATAGCCAGCAACAGCAGCTATGTATAGTGGGGGAAGCATAGAGAGATTGAGGGGAGAGGAATTTTCTTGTTTGTTTTTTTGTTTATTAGTAGTAGTAGTGAAATAATGAAAATGCTCTAATAACGATTGAAGTGATGAATGCACAACTGTGTGATTATAACAAATACCATTGATTGTACACTTTGGGTGAATTGTATGCTTATTAATATGTATCCATAAAATTGATTTGTTAAGAAAAAAAAGCCACCAGCATGATTCGTATTCCTCAAGGGCAGCCTTGGAGCCCAGTGTCAAATCTTAGCACAGTGACCAGCACAAAGGATGCACATAAAGAATTTTTAGAACAGAAAACCATGGTTTGGGTCTTGGTGCTGACACATACCACCTTGAATAAATCATTAAATCTCTTCAACAAAGATTGTAATCAGACATGAATTGACCACAAAGAATCCAAGGATGTGAATCTACACTGTTTTAAGGGGAGCTCTCCGAAATGCTAACTATATTTTATTATAGTTAAACTAAATTAAAAATTAGGAACATCTTCACTCACAGTTAAGTATGTCTTTGTGGAGAAAACAGGGTAAAACACATTAAATCATGTGTTTTGGCTCCAAGAATCCGAGCTATGATCACCATAAATATACAGTACCAGCTCCAGAATAAGTGGGAAATCAATTGCCTAACACTCTCCTTTTCACTTTGGGACACTCTTCCCTGGGAACATCCGAGTCTTCAGGCTCTCCAGACCCCTATTCTCAGTTCCCCAGTAAGTGTAGGCTTCTTCCCCTTTGGTTTCTGAAAACACACTCATGCTCCAAAATAAACGTATTTCCTTGAAGTTGTTAACTGATATGGGCTTATATATTTTCCCTTCTAGGGCAGGGACACTGAATTTGTGAGTGCCCCTGAAGATGTAGAGACTCAATGTCAAGGACAGCCTGTAATTGTGGCATTGCAGATAAAGTAGTCAAGTATATTGGGAACCATTTTGCCGGCACTTATAACCTGCCTTGATACAGGGCTGGTTTCTCTCATCAGTTATTCTATCCTGTGGCTGATTCTAATGATGAGCTGCACTGATAGACTATTCTTTAGGTTCTGAATCAATTCAGCCTCCTTGACTTGAACTAGAATAAACCTGACCGTGATCCTCTATCCACATTGCAAGTATACCAGATATCTAGACTCGTCTGAGCTTTGGAAATAAAATAGACAGAAATCCTTCATGGTCCAGGGTCATTATCCATGGAATTATCCCAAGTGAACCTCTCTCCCCATGACATTTGTCAGTATTGGTTTATATAAGAAACTTGCCTTTATTAAACTTTACTGCTTCACAAAAGATAGGACTAAACTGTAAATATGACTGCTTAGTTCAATTATCTATATTATAAAGTCACTCAAAATTTGATTTAGAACATTGTATGTGGGTTAACAGTTTATTAATCTAATGACAATATTTGATGAGTGGCAAATTTAATCTGAGCTACCCAGAGTTATCATTTAATGTGCAGCTATAAAAGCCAGAACTAATGAAAAGACAGTTATTTGGTTCTTTGTTTGCCTAGCTCTGGAAAGTGTCTTATAATAAGCCTAAGATATAAAACTAAAGGTCAAAACTGTGTAAGTAAAAGAAGTTCCTGCCCTTCAAGGAAAAAAAATATACATGTTCATTTTCGCCACAGTTTCAATTGAATGAGCTTCCAAGGAAACAGGTGTCTGCACTGGCTTCATCCCACTTAATATTTATGATGACATAGAGAATAATGCTTTCTTGTTATTCATCCCAAGTTATATGTGATATGCTCGTTCTTAACTTTCCTTTATATGGTCATTCAATGTTTGAGTCTTACTTGTTCCCCCAAAAAATGAAATGGATGCCCACTCTATGATTTTTTAAATTCTGATTTTTTTAATTTTTTATTTTTTCAGTAATAATAAACTTTAATTTTAGAGAAATTTTAGGTTTATAGAAAAAATACACATGAAATATCGGAAATTCCTATATAAATCCCACAAACACCCACACAGTTTCCCCTATTATTTTTTTTAACAAATCAATTTTATTGATACATATTAATAAAGCATAAATTCATCCAAAGTGTACAGTCAATGATATTTGGTGTAATCACATATTTGTGCATTCATCACTTCAATCATTCTTAGAACACTTTCATTATTCCAATAAAAATGATAATAATAAACAAAAAACAAACATAACTCATCACCTGTCAATCTCCTCTGTTTCCCCTGTCATACATAGCTACCATTCTGCTTCCTTCTCTCTAGTATATTTGTATTTATATTTTGTAAAAACAGTCATAGAGGCACTATCACCCATATTCGTGTTTTACCTGAGGTTTTACTATCTTATACAGTTCCATGTTACAGTTTTTAGCTTTCCTTCTAGTAAAATACATGACCTTAGACTTTTCAACCAGTCACACCCATACAATAGCTCTGCTAGTTACAAACACCATGATATACTTTAGCCACTTCTATTCATTTCCAAAGATTTGCAAACAACCTTTTTACCAATTCTGCACAGATTAACCCTCAGCTTTCCATTCTCTACCCCCCTTCTATTTTCTGGTGACCTATATTTTAATTAATAACTCCATGAGTTTATGCAATATATTTAGTTCATAATAGTGCAATCATACAGTATTTGTCCTTTTGTGTCTGGCTTGCTTCACTCAACATAATGTCCTCCAGGTTTGCAATATCAAGAACACTAGCCTGTTGATCACCATTAAAATATAAAAAAAAACATGCTACTCACCAAGACACACTTTTCTTGCATGAAATGAACTATATTTGACTTTCCTTGTTTTATTGCAAATCTGCTATTTGAGTTGGTACCTGCTTTTAAGAGCTGAATTGGAAAAACAAAATTGGTAGCAAATAACCACCAACTCTTCAAATTTGAATGAGTTGCATGCTTTCTTGGAAGATCTGCTAAGACCTTATAAATTCCTTTTCACATTATATTTTAAAGGAATTTCAGGTTTACCAAAAAGTTGCAAGAATAATGGGAAGAACACCCATATATCCTTAACCTGGATTCGTCAATTATTGACATTTTGCCACATTTGCTTCATCTTTCTGTGTGTGTGCATGTGTTTGTATGTGTACATATTTTTAGTCTTGCTTAAGAACCATTGGAGAGTAAGTTGCAGATCTCACGCCCCTTTAAATTTTCCAGTGTATTTGCTAAAATCAAGGAAATTCCCTTAAGAAACCATGGTACAGTTGTCAAAATCAGGAAATTTAACATTGATGCATACTATTCTCTGCAGACTATTTAAATTTCCCTAATTGCCTCTTATACCATTTTTTTTTTTTTCTGGTCCAGGATCCAGGCCAGGATTATACATTTCAGTCGGCTTTCATATCTCTTCCGTCTCCTTTAATCAGGAACAATTCCACAGCCTTTCTTTATCTTTCCTGACATTTACATTTTTAAAGAATTTAGTCCTATTATTTTGTAGAATGCCCCTTAATTTGAGTTTGGCTGATGTGTCCTCAAGAGTAGATTCAGATTATGCATTTTGGGCAGAAATACTTAAAGAATAATGTTGTATCACGTGATTTTTGTCTCTATAAAAATTCAAATGTAATATGTGATTCGGAAATAGTTCCCAATCTTCCAGACTACCTACATCTTTGCATGAGAAGGCCTATGTCTTTATTGGCAAGCTTGTTCATTATCTCACTGGCTTGGAAGAAAGTATATTTTCTAAAAGTCTTCTTTTTAAGCATTCCGTCAATGCTTTAAATGTGAATGTCTCAAGAGTAAAACTCTGTTTTCCTGTAACATTTTTAAGTTTGGCATAACAAGATAATGGTTTCCTGTGGGATGCTTTTCTCTGTAGCAGAAATGGAAAGCAGAATCTCCACAGTCTGAAGACTTTTCTGAGGATAAAATATAGACCATGCCACCTTATTCTCTTCCTGTGTTCCACCTGAAATTCTAAGTTTAGGGTATATCTTAAAATTAATCTTGATATTTATCTGGAATATTTTGAGATTTGAATTAAAATGAAGAATTTCAATTTATTATTTCTCTTTGACTCTCAGGGTACCAACATGAAGTAGATCCTATTTTTGAAAATGGTTTTACACATTCTCTTTTATTCTTCTCATCCTTCAAGGCATAGTTTACATGTCAGTTCCTCTGTGATTCTTTCTTCATTCCTCACAGAATGAATCATACCTTTCTTTATGCTGTCATGAAATTTTATTACAGAACTTAATGTGCTCTGTCTTATGTTTTTGTGGCTTCTGAACAAGCTTTACCAGAGATTGTGCATTAATCTTTATTTATACCAAAGGTATTTTAGGTGAGTGCATTCTGTGTGCCTAATACTGTACTGTATGCTAAGGATAAAGAGTTGGAGGCACATCCCTCCCTGCTCAGGATTTCCAAACAGATGTATTGGAAGAGCTTTGAGTCTAGACTTGAAATGAGCAGCAACTCTGTTGACAGCCAAGCAATGATGAAAATCCTGTTGACTGGCTGGCATTGGTCTTGGAGAAGAATAATGAAGAATTTAACCTATGCTGCTTCAGAAATAATAATTCCATTTTACAAGATGTTCACTTAATACTTAAAGTATTCATTGTGGAGAATATTATTTTCCCTTTGTTGATATGTCCTCTTCATTGGGTTGCAAAATTTAGCACGAAGGCCGCATCTTCCTTTTATATGTGCCTTACATTGGATCTGGGAAAACAATATACAAGTTATTGATACACAAACGTTGTGGGCTTTTTACATTTTTATTTTGATAATCAGTTTAACTCACTATTTGTAATCCCGCATCTATTTCTGTAAAGTTTCATTGAGCTATAATTTACATGAAATCCCCCTGCGTTAAGTGCACAATTTGGTGACTGTTAGTATATTTACAGAGTTGTCCAACCATCTCCACCATCTTACTTTAGAATATTCCCATTACCCCAAAAGAAACCTTGCACTGATTCACAGTTCCCGCCATTCCTGCACCCAGCCCAATTCTACTTTTTGTCTCTACAGATTTGCCTTTTCTGGTCATTTCACAAAAATGGAATCATACCACATGTGGCCTTTTAAGACCAGCCTGTTTCACTTAGTATATTGTTTTTGAGATTCATCAATATTGTAACAAGAATCAACGCTTTTAACTTTTTGCTTTTAGTTATTCTTAGTAATTTCAAGTAAAAGTCAGTACTTTTAAAACAGTACCATAGTTTTTAGTGAACAAAGAACACATCTTTGGAAAACTCATCAATTGTGGCATAGCCTGGTATTTGCACTAGTTGTTCTTAAAAGGTGAAAAAGCAAAGTAAATGCAGATGACTCATTTACTCATTCATTATTCTTATAATTAGGGAAATTTTTTTAAAAATTAATCTCTGACATGTTATTATGGGATAAAGGATACCATAACTTTTAGATACCAAAACTATCCCACTCAACCTTTCAAATCAAGTCCTTCAGTCTGAATTACAGTGAAATATTAGCCTTAACACATTAAACTAAGGGTAAATTTATGTACTAGCTATAAGTGATTACATTTTTTAAAGTAAAAGGAGTAGTTACATGATATTCACACAAAGCATAAATGAATGATATACATCAAAAGCATAAAATATTAAAGAGCATGTATTTTCTAGAGATAGAGGGAAGCAAAATGTATTGATTAAAATAGATATATGTGGTGGCATTAAATTAGGCAGATCTATGGGAAACTAGGCCATTCAAGTGGTCTTTCTATTTGTAATGAAGCACAAGATTGGTCACACAGAACTTTCAAAGCATTAAAATAATTTTCTACTTAGAGAGGCAGTATGGTAGAGTGGGACAAGCCAGTTCTAGAATGGGAACTCAAAGGCCTAATTTTCAATACTAACACCTTCCTAACTTATTAGTTGCTGTGTAAGATTGAAAAAATCAGCCCCACGTTTTTCCACTCTGTAAAATAATGGAAGTAACTACCCTACCAGTTGCATTGTTTGGCTCAAGTGATTGGGCACCTCCCTCCCACATGGAAGGCCCTGGGTTCAGTTCCTGGTGCCTCCTA